>JAPYZI010000544.1:0-48616 GCA_030523105.1 Ophioninae sp. A BG-2022a
TTTCGTCCTTCCGGGCCGCTTTTCCAGAATCTCAAAAATCACGATATTTCAAAAGGCCGTAGAGTAAGCTTCTTATATGCTATGGAGGTTCATTTGGTGAGTTCGGAAAAGGTTTTTGCCTAACTTAAATAATGGCGTTGGATTCGTATCGATATCTTTTATAGTTTTCTCGGAAAGTCCACTCGAAAAATGGCAAAAAAAGAGGCAAAGGGGTATGTATGGAAAAATTTGCAATAATCGATGGTCCAACTTTGAAATTCTGCCAAAAATCCAAAAATCATCGGTTTCTAACTATCAAAAAAGCATTTTGAAGGGAAAATCATAACGAAAAGATTGAGCGAAAAGTGGAGTGCCAAATCCTACAGGAAAAAAAGTTATCGATGATTAAGTAAAAAAACTTATTTTGCCCAAAAATCGAAAAAAAATTTGGATTTTTAATATTTTTTTTATCAGTCTATTTTGATGTAACTTTGTCCCCTGAACACGAATATACCATTCATTTCCTCGAAAACCCAAAATTTCCATGAAAAAATTGTAAAAAACATCAAAAATCACGATTTTTTTTGCTGTGTGCACTGCTCTCGACGAAAATTCGTTGATATTCGTAATTAGCTGAACATTTTCGATTAAATAAACCCTTTTAATACTTTTAAAACAGAAAAAAAAATGTTCGACCACCCCGGCCACTTTTCCGGAATCTCAAAAATTACGAAATTTCAAAAGGTCGTAGGGTGAGCTTATATGCTATCGAGATTCAATGGGTGCGATAAAATTCACACACGTCGAACTCTTCTTTTTTGATTCCGCGATTGACAGGTCTGCGCGAATCCGAGGCGCGATTCCACGCGGACACCGCCGGTGGCTTCACACTTCTGAAGAGTCTTATTGTACGATTGGAGGACGCGCGAATCCTCGAAGACGTCGGGGGCATGAGGCGACGCCTCGAACAGTTGAAAATCACCAACGACGATCTCGTGAGAGATCACGAAATACGCGCGAACAGCAACAAAGAAATGATTATTGCCCTCAAACAACTCAACATTGGAGTGAGACGGGCGGCGAGATTGCGAGGTAAGAAAATCAAGAGTCAAAGAAAATCGATTACGAAAGTTTCACGTCATTGTGACGCAACGAAAATTATTTTCGTTTTTCTTTCCTCATGTTTTTTTTTTTTTACAAATTTGGGCTTAGAATAATAGACAATTTTTATATATTTAGATTTCTAACGAATCGGTAATACATAACTTTAATTAATTAATATCAACAGTGATAAAATCGGAAAAAAAACGCGTTCCAATGATGCGAACTTCATCTTCATAAAATGCTTGCGTCTTCACGAGTAACTTCAGCTCGTTGATTTCGCCAACTTCAGTGCGTCCCCTAAGTCAAACTTCTAACCGCTTGGTGCGCTTGTAATCTTTCAGTCGGCCGAGCAGCCGCAAATACCGTCAACCGATGCAGATCCGCGGTCCGAGACGAAAATCTCAAAGGTTTGATTCTCGGATTGAGAAATGGTTGATGAAGGAAGTTTCGCTTCTCTGGACTAATAATATCCCTGAACGATTCTACACAATTATACGGATATCGTTTATCCACCGGAATTCCTATTTTCTATATTTCTACCGAAAAGTAATTACCGGCGCGATCTTTTACTGAGCAACGGTTGCGAGTTACAATAAGAAATAATTTAAAAAAAAACGACAGTTTCATCAAATTGCTACATGTCCGACAAGCTACCCATAATTATGCTAACGGCTACCCGGAATTTCATGGAAAACCGTTCAGCAGTTTGAGCTGAAAGGAATTACGAAAATTCAATTGAATTGAATTCCATTTGCTCATCCCACGAAAACAATGCCCGTTTCCGGGATGAATTGTAGCTTATGTGTTAATCCAGGGTCCAATCTATCTCCATATCAAATTTCAATGAAATCCGATCATATGGAGTAACAAACATACGTACACGCAAATTTTCGATTTTACAATGTTATATTTTATTTAAAATAAAATTCGTTCGATTTTGAAGAATACGAAAGATAGAACAAAGTTAATTTGACTTTGAATTTTTATAAAACCAATCGAAGCTGGATATTGAAATTTTTAATGACACCCAATCATTTTAATCGCACATCCATAAACCATACCGAATAATCCGAGGATCGGATAATCCGAGAACTGAGAGTTCGGAGTTTATTCTCGCGCGGATGTAGCGATAAACAAGGAAGTGAAAAGAGAAAGAGAAGAAAACGAAGAAACGGAGTCACGAAGCGAGATCGTGCGGATCATCGAAAAATACAAAGGAACGACTTCGATGTAAATAAAAATAATAAAAAAATAAAAAAAAATAAAAAAGCGATTCGTCCGCCGTTTGGCTCGATAAAGAGAATAATAGAAATGAAAGAAAAGCAAAGCTATTTCGAGGAGACCGATGATTTCCGGAATTCACAGCGATTCGCGTAACTGCTCGATAACGATCGATACACATATCGAATCGTCGTGAATGGTCCATTCATGAAGACGAAAGAGTCAAAAAAAAAAAGAAAAGAAAAAAAAAAAAAAAAACAAGCGAAGTTTTACGAATGAAACAAACACTGAGGCATCGAAGTCCACGCCGGGAACGAAGAAGTGTGGAAGCACGCGCACGTGCGCACAAAACAGAGCGCGACGACGAAGAACTGGCGAGTGCCGTCCGTTATCGCTTGTTTACGGTTTGGCAGTTGTGCCGGCCCGATCACGTGTAAAAACCATGCGCGCGAACCTCACCACCAATGAACAAAAGATCCCCACTACCGACCTCCGTACACTCAGGGATAAATAGATCGCGGGTAGAAACGGAAATCGTACCGATGCATATATCTACGTATGTATCTTTTTCAATACCAAGAAGAAAAAGTATCCAACGCGCGAGCGCACTTCCAGTACACATAGGAATACATGCATATATTTTTATACAGAGTGTCCCGCGTGAAAAAGTTCGTTCGGCCAACGTGAGGTACCCGCGAGTGTCGTAAATAAATTTGTGTATTCAATTTTGTATAGCTCATTCAAGCTTGTACAATTAAGAATTTACATTGACCTCCGTTAGCACATGGTAGCCGATTGTCTTGTTTCACGTAATAATACGCAATTAAGAATCTTTTTTTTTTTGGCAATTAAGAGTTTTTTGGGAAATTAAGAATCTTTTTCAGTAATCGTGAATTTTTTTGGTCGATTTAGAATTTCGAAAATAAATTTCGTGGTGTACGCGTATTACGTTCAAAGATGTCAGCACTGGTTTAAGGAAGATAAAGCTAGATAATCAGAGGAAAGTCGAATGATATCTGACAATTTTGGAATAGTCGAAGGATGCAATGGACGAAAATACTGATTGGACTTAGGTCCGGTGTATTAGGTTAATTAAACTTCGCACCCTCCACCTATTGGCCATTTTGAAAATAAGAAAATGCAGCAAATACGAGAGATCAGGGCATCGATGTGGAACTGAAATTAAGGGACCATTCAACGACGAAGTTAAGCATCGTTAACCTCGTTTTAATTGTATAAACGGCTATTTAGCTCACAATTTTTTTATTGCTAAATGGAGCATGTACGAGTTACTTTTACTCCGTATTAAAACTGGCCAACAAAAACCTACTTCAAAAGTGTTGACTCGTGATAAAATATTCGTCGAACGAAATTCAAAGCAAAAGTTTAAAGAAATAGAAAATTTGTTAATTCTATTCAAATAGTGTTTTTTTTTTTTATTTAATGCACCGATCAATGGGGCGCTCCACAGCGCAATTGATGCAGCGAGCTAAAAGGATGTTGTATTATTTAAACATAGAATTAAAAAATTCTTATTAAATAATAAAGTCGATAAATAATAAAATTAATGATTAATTCATTAATGTTTTATTTTATTTTATAATTATTTCCTGTATGAATATAATATATTATTCTGCAAAGAGCAACCGGTTTGCTTTAAGAAACTGCTAGTGAAAAAAATCTTCCCATAATTTTTACCTACGCTATATTAAAAAAAAAAAACCTTTTTTTTTTCGCGAGTTGCTCAATATTTGATGAAAAAAATATATATTAAAAATATACACTGATATATTTTAAATATCAATAATATTTAATAAAATATTTAATATATTTTAAACATTAAATTTAATATATATAAAAATATTAAAAATAAGAAAAATGAAAAAAAAAAACAATTATTTCCCCGTGAAAAGTATATTTTAATGATAACCATGATTTTTTACAGTCTTTTTCATGAATAATTGTGGGTGTGGTAGCCCAAATACAAAAAAGTGCTTCAAATACCATCACGAATTGAAGGTTCTTTTCATCCGTGTCTTTCAGATATTCGGATTATCCGATTCGAATGGGACACCCAGTATATATTAATAATTGCGTTCGTATACGCCTGGAATGATTTGTATGTAATCGGATCCATAGAGCGCTCGTATTAGTGTACGGAAACGGCCTCCCAATCGGTCCGTGTTACCAAGGCGCCAAGGACAACAAAATATGTTTTTCACACTATCTGACCCGTGGCTATCTCCACTGATTCACATATAAATAAGACCGTATATAGCCGGTAACATTAGGAATGTAGATAAGCTATTGATAATGGACCCGATATATGTGGCACTATTAATAACTCTTTATTAGCCCTGGCCAGACGTTACACGCGCCTTACGTGTTAAGTTTTCAATACATCTTTACTTTACGACGCCGAAGATCGTCGCGGGAAAGAAATGCACGTGACTTTTCCCTCGTCGGCCTATATTTTCCACTTTTTTCGGGTTTTGAGCAAACACGCCTTTTTAAGAATGAAAATTCGATCGTTTCGATTAATTGAGTCACGACGTGACGATCGGAAAATCAGAAATAATTTTTTTTTAACTTAAATTTCCGAAAAATAGGAAATTGAGTTTCCAAAAATAAAGAAATTGAATTTCCAAAACCCAAACAAACCCAAGAAAGAGGAAATTGAAATTAAAAAAAAATAGAAAATTTAATTTCCATAAATAACAATAGAAACAAAAAGAAATAATCAATTTTGGATTTTTTATCAATAACGGAAAAATCGTTCAGAAACTTATTAGTTTCCTCTTATTTTTTCACCCCCGTAATATACGAAAAAAAAATTCCCAAAAAATGTCTCGATAATTCTCGAAGTATTATTTTACAGTGCCAATAATAAAGTCATCGAAGTTTATCTTTGTATATTTTCTATTTCCTAGAACGTACTAATCGAAATCGTTTTAGCTCGGACAGAAAATATCTGCATTATTGCACAAAAGTTAATAATAATTCATGAGTACTTTGTCTGTAATTCTGCGTTAAAAACGTAAAGTTAAAAATGTTGTAAACAATTGCGGATGGAACGTTCGAAAGTGAGACACTTAAACTCGTAGGATTGAAAAAGTTCATAAAAACTAAAACCAATTTTGAATCGCTATAGATCATACACGGGGATTTAATCAATAAATTTTAAGGCCCCCATTGTTATGCTTCGTTTGATCCACTCCTCGCCTTACATCCTATATATATATATCTATATATATATATTATGACAAGAAACGAGCTGTATCTAAGTGCATCGTTACGTGTCATCGATATCCGTGGCGTTCATACAAACACAGAGTTCATGGATCTCGACATCGAACGAAGCTGACCGTATACCTATTTTCAATTTGGTGTGCAGCACCGCGACGGCGTAGCGTCAAAGTTCGATGAGAATCTGGGTCATTCCCGAGACAACTGTATACAATAAAGATATTTTTACCCTATCAATATATATTTTATCCGGTACGTCTGCGCGTCGAGACAATTTAAAAATCCTAACCTACAACTTACGCGATACGCATATATCGCGCGGAGAAAGTACACGTTGGCTAAAAATGATTCGTGCATGAGCAAATATTTACACGAGACGAGAGGAAAATACCGTAACTTCTCGCATTATCGTGTTTATTTATAAAGTACAAAATGATCGATTTGGAAAAATGACTCGAAGATAAACCGAAACCGTTGGCGAGTACGAAAAATTTGCGGAGAGGCGCCACCTTCGTCTCATTGAATGCCGCATTCACGATCACCGCGATATCTGTAAATCTTCAATTATTCCAGATTTCCGAAGAAAAGAAAGTCGGAAAATTTGCGAACATAAAAAATAAAAATCTGACACAGCTGAGTCGAAACAATCGTACGTAGTTTGAAGCTCGTTGAAGCCTGTTGATTCGTACGACTGGCACGTGAAGAAAATATGACTGCGAAATCGTATTTACGAGTTTTGCTCACGTGTCTCGTGGTTTCTTCCGTTGCGATGCAAAGCATACTTCTACTAACAAACATCCCAGATTCTCTTTGTTGTGACGGGTTTCATTTGTGTGTTTTTCTTTTTGTTTTTTTTTTTTTTTCGATCCTATCGGGAATCGGTTGTGATACAATACGGGATTATCGCTTGCTGGGTGGTCGCACGCGCACCGAGCAACACTTCCGAGAACTTCTCGTATAGATACTGTTTCGCAGTGGAAGTATTTTCCGTATTAGACTATGAGCAAAACCGAACAATCGATTATCTCGAGGAAGAAAGACCAGTCTCGTCTGTCGAACGACAAAATTGCGAAAATATTAAATATTTACGAAATATTCAAAAATTCTAAAAATCTTAACCCTCCTTAAAAATCCCGTTCGCGAAACTCATTTCTTGTGCGATACGTGTCAGAAAAAATTGTGAAAATTACAACGGGAAGCGTAATTTTCCCGAAAATGAAAACCAAAGATTCCAAAGATCCAAAGCGTTTTTATTTGACTAAATTAATTTGAAAAACTAACGTATCTGTGTTATTCTTTAATTTATACTTAAATTAACTATTTGTAAAGATAAACATGTACGACACGATCTAAACTTTTAAATCAACGATTTCCCATTTTGGACTACTTTTTTTGCCGACCAGCACTGCCGGAAACAATTTTTTAAGTTTTTATCGTCAAACGTTTCTACTTTGGTAGTGCTTAATTCCGTTCAATCAACCAAGCCGTTTTATGAGTCATCGATGTTCGATCTCCATCAGGAATCAAAATCAATCGTTGCTACTTCATTTAGATCCTTATCAAATTTTCTTTCGACGTCGAGTGAAAGAAGACACAAATTTTCGCGAAAACGAAAGATGCCGAGATGCCAACGGAATTTTTGCTCTTTCTCGTAATTTTATGACGTTCCGGTACAATCTAAGAAACCTTCAAAAGATTTGCTTACCGGAAAATAGAACGTTCTGTACGAAGATACCGTAAAGATAATACTACGATAAAATTACAACGGCCATCAATCGATGGTATATGATGCACCACGAAAACCTCATCAAGCGAGTCCTTTAATTTATAGCTGTAAAAGACACCTCTAATGAATACGAAACGCTGGGGCCTTCACAGTCTCCACTTTGAAACCGAGCCTCGCAATCCCTTTTATGACTATACACTTCGCGTCTTCTTTCTTATTAAGGTCTATTAAAGGCCAAATTCATCAATATACAAATGAGAAATTGAACCGTTGCGCAGTTAAAGCGTTTTACGACCATTCTTCTTGAGGGGTTTGAGGTTGGGTCTTTGTTGTACCGATGCAATAGACTCCCTGACGTGGGACGTAAATTACTGCAGCCCGGGATCATTTAACGTGTCTCGATTCCATCCCGAGATCATACAACGACGAGGAACTTAACTAGTAACCATTATTAGTAACCGACGAGGGTGGGTTGCAACGCTGGATTAAAAAAATCTAAATTGACTATAATTGAAGATAAGAATGCAAACCAGTCATTGGAATTGATCCTACAGTATCAAAAAAAAAAAATGAATTTTATTTCCATTGAGGTATTTCATCCACGTACCACCTTAAGAATAACGAACGACTTCAGAATATATTTTCAATTTCTTGAAGACATTTCGTACTCGGTGTTCCATTCCTCCGTAGGAATAGGGGAAATAAGAAGCGCTGCTCTTTACCTGAGTCGGCGTACCGTGTTTATATGTTTAGATATGAGCGGAATGATAAAATGCTCGCTCTCTTGCAGCGGCGCCACCACCGTCGCCGCGTTTCCGGCGCCCTCCTTGGGGTTAATGGTGCATTGACATTTTTATCACGCCACGAATATAGCGATCATTCGTCTCGACTACGTAGGTAAAGCAGTCGACACCACAAAGTGGGGTAAGTGTGCTGTGAAAGTTTTTAAACAAATTAATCGCCAAAATCAAATTGTCAAGTGAAGCTCGCACGGTAAAAATTCCCACGTGATTGTGGCGCTATCCCTGTTGTGTCTATTTTCAAGGGCAAGTTGAAACGCTGCGTCTACGCTCCTGTATCTAGTTTCTTTGTCGTATTTGTCGATGTATCGTATTATTAGGCGTAGTAAAAAGAAATCCATGATTTTTCGAACAGATGGCTTTAGTTATCCGTATCCCGCGTTGTGTAAGTCCGATCGGGTTGCACTAGATGGCGTTACAAAGATGAGATTTCGTACTAAAAAAAACTTTAGCGACAGTTTTGTGATTGGTTGATTCAAGAAAATAATGGATTTCTTTTTACTAGGCCTAATGTCTCCGTTAATTATTATCGGTAATTTCAGCAAAGGCCAGTTCAGTCCAGTGTGCGCTAAATCACGTCACACGGCTCAAACATCTGCCGATATCGCACCACGTAAAATCCACCATTTGGTTTTTGTTTTTATTACTTATATCACCAATTTTTTTTTTTTCTCGTATTCTTTCATAGGAATTCGCCCTCTTATCCACATGTTGTTCTCATCTGCTTCTACTCTTGACCAAACCTTGATAATTGATAACCCTAATCGCGCCCTCTCTTTCTATCTCTTCTAACGGCAAACTTGATTTGTACAGTGCCACGTGGCATCATTTTTTAGAAATCGCTTATCGCGCACATCCGTACGAACGAAATTTCCCTGCGGTAAAGATGAGGAGGAATCGCGGATGTGCACGAGGTGGCTCAAAAATATGATAATGTACCGGTCTTCTAAAAATTTATTTATCTTCGTGACATCCTTCCTACGTTCCTTCATTTTTCCATCTATTTTCCAACACTTTTCATACGAGACGATGGAGAATTTGGAGTGAAGATAAAAAAGATGGAAAATTTCCAGGGAAGATAAAAAATCCCTGGGAAACCCGTGGACTTGTTTGGGTTTGCCTAGTAGAAGCGCAGTAATACAAATAAATTTCGAAATACGATTTCTGCAAAACTATCTTTAATCGTCAAAAATCCTTTTGGTGGTTTTCCTAGAATATTGAGGAATCGTCTCGGTGCGAGCCTTCGAAAAATCTCTGATTTTCGCAATTTTTTTTTAATGTTGTAATAAACTAATCGGTCTAGTTTTTTTTTTTATAAATAAATACATTCATACCGAATACAAAATGATTTTTTTACGTTCATTTATTTAGTATATAATAATTAAAGAAATTGCTGAAATGACACGTTAAAAAAAAAGGTCCTGTACGATGTCCACAATTGCGACCGCGATTTTGATGTGAAACAAAAATTTCAAAAAGATTATTAATCTGTAGGAAAGTCGATATCGCGCTATGGAGATTTATTTTTCGAAATTTGACAAAATCGCGGCGGTTTGAACAAAAAGTATCGAATTTGGCCCTTTTTTCGACAGTTTTTCGTAAACAAAAATAGGAAGATTTAAAAAAAGCTTCCATAGCGCAATAGAGAATGACGTTAAAAATGTTCTCTCAAAATTGGAAATAGCCATCTTCAAAACTCTTTCTTTGAGAGTGGACACCGTTTTGAAAAACATCATTCCGAGAAAAACGCGTTTAAAGATTGTAGTCCCGCGTAGTCCCGCTCCGTTCCCTTTCTACAAGAAACGCACTAGCGACCGTAATAATTTGAATTTCGATTTAAAAAAATGAGACAATGTGTAGAACAGTGCCTACTATACGATAATGCAAAAAAAATGATTTTTCGAAAATTTCACACCGAGACGATCCCTTAAAAGGAAAGTATGTGCAAATGTTCAGCAATGATCAGCTCGCTTCGGAATATCTTCGTAAGTCTGCTCTTAGGCTCGCAAGCCTGTGCGATTCTAGTAAAACTAGTCAAATATTTTCCATGCTCCCAAATGAGCCAACGTTGGGGTCCTAAGGTTAAAAATAATTGGACGCACTTGTATATGTGTGTTTATATATGTATAATATATACATAGATATTTATGTGTATATATATGTAGACATAAACATATTTGTAATTCGAAGCAGCTGCGAGAGTTGTTGATGGTCCAGAACTAGGGGAGAAGTGAAAAACAAGAAAAATCATCTCGACCGTTGGCCAGAATGTCGCGAGGTTGCGAGAGGCGTCTGGTTTTTCGATAAGATAAGATTCCGGAACGAAATCTGGACTCTTTTGTTAGCGCCGGGTCGGATTGCTGAAAAGAGCTGGCTGGGGAGATGTACGTATTTTCCGGACTTACGATATCTCAATAGCCCTCGGTCAATAACTTTTTTCTTTTTAATTACGATTTTACAGTATCCGTGAAAAAAATTTATCAATAGTGTTGAACGAGAAAACTATTGATACAAGTTTTAAATTAGTATTTCGTTTTAATTCACTAGCTAGGGGTGGGCTATTAAACAATTACGGATGTTTATTTTTTTCTAGTTGATAAAATTCGGGGTTTCAGCCCTGAAACGATAGAAACCCGTTTCTCTTTATTATCTGAATTATATATTGCGGATTTGTTGTAAATCGTGAAATAAAAGATCATACAAATCATGATTTTCATGCAGTCATTTTTGCCAATTCTGATTTCCTAAACATCATTTTTACACAACTCTGATTTACTAGAATTTCATTTTTACCAAACGAAGTTTAGTTAATAATAAAAAAAAAGTATTTTTCGTTACACACCAATGATGCAATCTTATTTTTGTTATATATTTATTTATGATTACTAATTTATTTCGATGTCGAAATACCGATTCTATCCGAATAACCACTTTTGAAGGATACTCTGTACGGCTAATTTTTCGAATCGAAATGTTTGATACCTCGTTTTTGACGATTAATATTTTATTTTTATTTTCTATCGCCGAATCGTACGAATGTATCGCAAATCCTGTTTGAGTGAATTTACAACGTACACCATTATGTTTTATCTTGATGGTACGTGTTAAAGTAATTCTTACAGATCATTCACGGTGACGGCAAAAAAAATCTTACCGCGTGAAAACACGGAATGACGGATTATTATGAACCCCATTGTTAATTAACTTTTTAGGTGTGTGGACCAACGCATCAGTCTACCGCGAATTTACCGTAAAAATTAAATAATTTTACAAAATACGAGTCGGGCGGAGGAATGTTACAAGTGATGACCGAGTTTTGTTACGAGATAAAATATATCGCTGACGAGAAAACGTTATTCGCAAATACAAATATGTCAAGTGTATATTTTGTACCAGAAAAGGCGCAAAAGTTTTTATTTTCATTGGGATTATTTTCGAATTATCCTTTACAAGGATATATAAATTATAGTTCGATCTTCCCATGTAACGATAATTACTTTTTTCGAATCATCCTTGAAGGACGAAAAAAAATAACCCTTCAGGATGACCCGAAAAAAGTAATATATAATTATCCTAATTTGGGAATAAATATTTCTATCAATGATGATGGTCGTGATTTTGACGAACGGAATGTTCATTGAAATCAATTTTTTGTAGAAATTCGCGATGTATTAAACTCAATGTCAGACAGTGACGGAAAATACCGATGGGTCGATTACATTGTAAAGACTCTTTTTCTTCCTCGATAACCTTTCGTAAACTTTTTTCACTTTGTCAATGGGAACGTTTGATAAACGGAACGAAGGTTACAAAAAATCTTGCGATATTAAATATGCATACGGTAACGTCGTACGCATTGAAGCGTATCATTGCGTCGCGTCCTTGGTCCGCAGCTCCAATCTTTCGTACGTACCGTTGTAAACAAACGTACCGTCAACAAATGTACGAGAAATACATTTTTTTGAGATCTTCCTTGTATCGGAATATGAAAATTTAACAACGAGAATTTTATTGTCTAGAAATGTATTCCTAACCTCTTCGTATTGATTATTCAAGTCCTCGTTTCGCCTAATTACCACAAAACGTATCCAAGATCTAAGATTGAAATTCGCAACGTTGCGACGGAACGAAAATGATTATTTTTTAATTTCCCTATTTTTTTTATCACTGAAATCGTAAGTAAAATACCTGAATAATGATATAAATCTTTATTTTCATAACCTAGAACTCTCGTCTGAAAAAAAATATTTCGCCGAATAATGGATCTAAGGAAATGAAAAAATGAGAAAAGAAATTTCATTGCGTCGCAACGATGCGAACTTCAAGTGTATTTTAAGATATATGACGGAATCAAATCTACTTTTCGTTTTCATTCATTCACGAAATTTGCTATTATCTGATCAAATTTGGTGAAATTTTAATGAACCGTTTCGAAAATCCCTAGATTCCAGCGATCTCGATCAGCGATATCGACATGGCGCGAAAAAGAGTGCCAGTAAAGAACTACGCGAAGAATTCAATAGCGAAAACTCGCGAGGTCGAGACGCGCCGAGACCGCAAAACCGCGCATGCGCATGGAGCGGGGATAGCGATGTAGCTATTGGCGCCACGCGAGCCGAGAGGCGCGACTGCGCACATGCCACGCGCACAAACGTTAAACTCGCGCATGATCGTGCGTTCGGCGTGGCGACAATAAGCGAAATCGTACTGTAGGGACCGGAGAAATCGCCAAACGGAATATAACTGGCGTCTCGACGGGAATAATCTATTTATACAGCAATAAAAGTATCGCAATGTTTGAACAATATAATTAATCGTATAGAAGGTCCAATCAAGTATATTAATAGGGGCTTTGATGTTTTTCTATCTCCCGCACGTGTTTTATAAAAATTACGCTGACTCGTTGGTGCTTTTTACGAGCGATTATTATTCGCGTGTAGATTTCTATGCGCGTGTAATTAGATATATTTCCATATGTATACGGGTGTATATATTTGGCGCTCGACGATTTTATAACGAAACGTCGGGGTGAAGCTTCGCGTTTAGTGACACTTTGGCTTCATCGCCCTCCGTTATCACTGTTGGGACCGTGTAATACACGAACCCTCGCTCTTTACTGCTTTCACCGTGTTCCGAGCCGATAAATAATTAATCTTGACCATTAAAGTGACTAAGAGGTTTCAGAGGAGGAATGACCGGATTCCTCTCGCGTAAAGAAGCCAACGAGGGACCCCTGTTCTTCTTTCTTTCCCAGCGAACATCTGTCGAAAGTCGATTCTTTATAGTTTCGCGAGAATTAATTTTTTTTTTTCTTTTTTTTTCTTTTAAATCACATATCCCTCAACGTAACGCGCGTGCTATTTTTGAACGACGAGAGTTCAGTCGCCTCCTCCAGTCAAGTGCGCGCTTCTCTCAAACGAGGGTGATTCAATATATGAATTGCCAACGACGTTATATCGCGGTTAACACGAATGACTTTGGCTGAAGGGAGAAATGGATCTGATAAGCTCAAACGGTGAAGAATATCGACCCCTTGCTTCGTAAATTTCTAGAAGCATTTAGCATCATGAGAAATCCTGATATGCACGAAAGATAACTCTTCGTGGCTCAAACGTATTTTAAAACGTCTTTAACGACGTCTGATAGAAACCTGATCTAATTGAGGCTCCGCTTGTTCGAATCTGTTTGGATCAGGTCCTAGTAACATCAATTCTAATACCCTTTAAGTGAAGCCGTACAAACCTGATCTGACTGGATCTTACTCTACCCTTAAGTCCGAATCCATTAAATCACGTCTAAATTTAATCAGAACTCTTCTACCCAGGCATTAGCTGTTCGAATCCGCTCTAACGTGAATCTCAGTTTTCTAATTGGTTACCAATGGATCTATGGGGAAAAAAAATCATTTTTGTCACGAGTTTGAGCTACGCCTCTTTCGATGCGTTTCTCCGATTAGGTGTAGTAAAAAGAAATCCATGACTCTTCGAACAAACGGCTTTAGTTATCTGTGTCTCGCGTTGTACGAGTCCGAAACGAGTAACACTGAACGAAACGTTAGAAATATGAGATTTCGTGCTAAACCCACTTTCGAGACGGTTTCGTGATTGGTTGACTTAAAAAAATAATGGATTTCTTTTTACTACGCCCAGTATTAAAACGAAAATCGATTTTGGGGTTGATCGCTGATTTAAAAAAAATACGAGGTTTTACGCTTGGCGAATAGGCGAAGTTTGGAGCTACGGTTTCTTCCGGCTAATGTCTGGTAATCAATTCCACATGTGACAGTCGTGATACGTTAAGAAACGGAAAAGGACTCGTCACTATGAAAATTACAATACTCGGAGTATTATTATTATTATTATTTATCTATAATTCAGGTCGCTGAATTTAATGTCCTCCCTTCTTCCCTCACTTCCCACTCTGGAGCGACGCATCACCACCCGGAATGGAATCAACGATAGCCTCCCCGCGACAGTCCAATAGATCATTAAAAATTCAAGACAGGGATCGAATCCATACGGATTGAAAAATATAAAAATACACAGTTCGAAGTTCCCGCACAAGATCTTTCGCATTCGCTTACTCTATTTGCGAGAGAGACAATGATGCGCTTGATTCAGACGAGTTCGAATCTCCACCGAAATATCTATGCTGAAGCAACATCGTTTTTAAAACGAACTTTGAAGCATGACACTTCTGTTACCTTCGAAAAGGAAAACAAAATGACTTTTTTTTTGGGAGTGTAAAAAACGGAATAAAACGTCTTTTTGGAAGGGTTATTCAGTTTTAATTTGTGTACTGACATTTTTTAATTATATTTGTACGAAGTGAGTGGAGAGAGAGATGATGGTGATTAAATATGATAAAATTTATTATGCCCTAATACACTATTCGGCAAATTAACAAATTATAACCGTGCATAATAATAATTAGATTAAAACATAATTAACTTATTATTAAAGAATATACATGAAATTTTAGAAAAATAAAATAATATAAATAATAATGGAGAAAATATTCTGAATCCTAAATTGAAGAGAGAAAGAAAGAGAGTGATAATATTCGGAACGATCTTTAAAAAGACAATCCAGTTACGGACAAATTTCTCGTGAAATATAATATATGGATCTGAAACAAACAAAATTGAATCTATGTATTATTTGCTATAGGAGAACGAAGAAATCTTTTGTTCAATGGAATGTCCTAAAAATGGTTGACATTTCACCCAAAAAAATCAATTTTTTGCTGAAGAAGTGATCAGTGAATCGTTTACAAAATAAAAAGCTTGCGTTGGATGAAAAAAAGGGTTGTCCAACTACTCACAAAAGTTCAAACTGACTCCTGCAATCATCTTGGAAATTGAAAAAAGAAAATGGTGGTCTCGCACCGCGAAAAAAATCGTTCGGAATGGAAAAACGGAAAGGCCGGAAATGAGACGTGCTATCCGTGCGATGACGGCGTGATGGGCGGTGTTTGGACCATACGTGAAAGGTCGAGGTAAATCGTACGCGATATGACTCGATAAGGATTTGAAGCACGGCAATTTACTTTTTTTCTATTTCCGGTTGTATACAATTAGCTTTGACATCACCAACTCGATAATCGATCTCCCGCGTCATTAGGTCCGAACGATTCGTGCGTTGACGTATATCAGGCTGGAATTTCAGCGTCACTGACCGCAATCGCTGCGTCTGCGAAAAAACGGCTGCTACTGAATTCGCAGACGTGATTTTTTTTTTTTTTAATTTTTTGCCGCGTTGACTAAAAGTGAAGAGCGTTACGCTTAAAGATGGAAGCAGCTAGAGATTTCTCGATCCCGAAATCACCATGTTTCACGCAATACCTAATTTTCCAAAATTTTGTCGCATCACGCGATAACCCAAACAAACCCAAAAATTCAACCTCTTTATCAGTTTCCGGACGCCTACGAGTGGTCAACGCCACCATTCATTGACATCAACAATTCACTAGACTGGGGGAAAAAAATTGTTTGGGGTCCTAGGATCGGACAATGGTAGCTTTAATCAACAATGCAAACTTCAGCCCCATAAAAAAACGTCCAAATAGTATTGTCGTTGCCAGTAATCAGCGAAAAACTCAATATGCATTTACTTTTGTAATAAATACTGGTTTAACAAATAGTAATAATTTAAATACTGACTAAAATTGATCGTTGATACAAACTGTCCACTATTTTATAAATAAACATCCAAACGCAGTTCATTTGTTCGAAACTCAGGCTAATCAAACGCTTAACAATTAAACCTTGATAATATTTTCAAAATTTCGAGTTCGATTCGTTTTGCAACAATTGACGCCAGCAGGAACGTATTTTTTTCCACAAGCGATCGTGTTAAATCCATACGTTTATAACTACTGAGCCGTTCAAAAGTTCTAAAACAATCAATTAATGATTTATTATTCTACGAAGAACTTTCGAATTCGTCGAATAATCAACAATTTCAGGGACTTTGATGATATCCTTTCAGCGATACTTCAAAAGCGGTAGTTTTCGAAAAGTGAAAATTAGGGCTCGTGAAAGAGATCGAATGAGGAAAGCTCGGTTATATCAAACGGGTGTACGGATTCCAACTGTGGTAAAAGCCGATAAGTGACACGAGAACGAAACAGTTCTGTCCGAAATCGGTTAAAGATACGAGATACGGGGTATTCTCATTGCACTCCCTTCCATCTTGACGATTTCCCCCTCCTCTTGTTCGCTTATTCGTTATCCACGTTCGGGTGGTTGTAGAGTGTGGGAAGCTTCAGCGTCGAGGATACTCCCGGCGAAGCTTCCAAGAGGAGACACCGGAGAACTCAGCGCTCCGAGGAGAAGAATCGCGGGTTACCAACCGGGGGAGACCGTGCACGCGATACACATAAACGGTCAGCCAAAAGAGACAGAAAGAGAAAGAAAGAAAGAAAAAGAGAGAGAGAGAGAGAGAGAGAGAGAATCCCTGACGCGTGCGATCAGTACCGAGGGGACCTGGCTTTAAGACCACTTGTCATCTCGAATCAAGCGCAAAGTAACTCAGAACGTCTTTGGCGAAACACTATCCAGCAATAGCTAACCCAATCGCGAGTTTGGTGTTTTTCGACATCGTTCCAAGCTCCGCGATTGTTAACCGATCAACCAAAACCAGGAAAGAAGCCATAATACTCAACGCGCTTATTCGAGCCAACTGCTAATTCGACATCAGCGAACGAATCGCCCAGAGATCCATCGAAGACGGTCTACCGAAGCACACGATCTTTAACAAAGTTCGATCTCGGTTTTAAGCATTGAACGAAAGAACAGCAAGTTCCAGTAGCAAATCCAAAGGAAAACATCGACCACTGTGAAAACTCGGTGGTCCGGCTGAAAACGAAGAGTAGAAACGAACGATATTATCGCGTTACAAGTGAAGAGTGACATTGTTGAATCCGGTGCCGTTCGTTTACGGGATTCGAGACTCGTTATGGAATCGTTTTAAGACGTTATCTCAAATAACCGTTGATTGAGAGTTTCATTCCTTCGACACCTGTCATTCGTTACTTCCTTGTGAACCTACGGGCTCCCTCTTTGATCACTCACTTCCCTCGTTCGTTCTCTTCATCCCTTTTGGTTTCCATCCCACCGCCCCCTCAACAATCTTTTCCTCTCTCTCTCTCTCTCTCTCTCCTCTTTCTGTCTCTCTTTCTCTTCCTCCCAACTTCTCGAGGCGGCTGAAGAATGCTCCGCTCGTCAAGCATCCCCGTAAACCCCGCGCGTTTCGAAAAGTCGTGCGCTTTCGTTTTTTTACTCCTGATCGTCACCGCGAATTCGTTGCCCCAAAGATATTCTCGCAATCAGCGAACCATAAGGCTGTGCTCGAAAAGCTTGAGCGACGCCCTCTATCTCGTTTGCAATGATCGGGGTGGGTACAACGAACCCTACTCGTACAGCAGCGAGGAAGATCCTCGCGCCTCGTCCGGACTCGGACTCGTCGACGAATGCTGCTACCGTCCGTGCTCGTACGAACAACTCGAGCAATACTGCAAACCCCTTAACAACGACAACACCGACAAGCAGGACGGAATGTAAGTCGTAAGTTTTTCTTTTGCTTTCTTTACGTTCGTGTAACACGTCGCACTTCTGCTTATTTTCTTCTTTATCTTTTTTTCTTTTTTCTTTCGTTGCTTCGTTTTTGCTTCATTGGGCCATGATTGCGTTTTCTCATGCGTTGTGATATCGGAAATTAATGTTGAGTTCGATTAGCGTTTTCGATCGCTGGGCCATCTTTAAACCTTTGACATTTTTAAATCGTCGTAGAAGTCAATTTCCTCACCAGCGGGAATCTGTAAAATTATCAAAAATTACAAAACATGCCTGGGTCCCTCGTGATTCAACAATTTCGGTCGACTTACGAGATAACAACGTATGACTGTTTAGTGAAACGAAATGAAATTGAATGAAATCAAATGAAGTTTAATTAAATTTAATCTACGGACCGCAAAGAGTTAACGAATAGTTTGATAAGACGTTGAAACTTGCATCGTCGGTACGCAACGAAACTTATAACCTTCCACGAGTCATATTTATCTCCCTGATTTATAACACGAGAATCATCGAATTGAGTTTCTTTGGCTGCATTGGATATTCATGACGATAAGTTGTAAAGTATCATTGTATATCATAAACGTAATTAGCAAAGGTCTTAAAATTAAGTTTCACCAAGTTTCAATGGTGCAAGCCTCAACGTGATGTTTCAATGTTACAGTTAAACGGAAGTGATGAAAAATGAGAGGAGGTAAAACTGCGTCCATGTCGTCGTTCTTACTCATATTGTTTTAATTAAATTTTGTTTAAATAATTGCTCATTGAAAATAAATAAATTTTTTACATGGGATTTTCAATGATTGAAGATTTTCAATAAATAAGCAATTTAATAATAGAACGTTAGTGAAAAGCCAGCACGTGAGAATAATATTGTTTGCAAAATAACATTGATTTTATAAACTGTTAATTTTCGTCTTTTTAATTTATTCTTCTCTGTGTTTCTGCTTTCCTTCTCTTTCTGTCCCTCTCTATTTTTTTTGGTTATTCGGTTGTATTTGTTATTCTATTAATTCATTTTCTTTTTAAATTTAAGTTTTCGTTTATTATTATTTGCTTCGAGTTATAGTTTGAGTTATAGTTTATTTTACTTCAATTTATTTTATGTTTTGGCTCATTGTACTATTTTTAGTTCAAGTTTAATTTTTATTTATTTTGCTTCATTTATTCTGCACTTTCTTATTGTATTAATTAATTCAATTTTCTGATTTTCCTTTCGTTATAAATTTATTGTATTATTTACTTTTATGTTCACTTTTCTTCGCCCGAAAATTCCCTAGGACATAATAAAATATATCAATCAATCAATCTCTTTTTCTCTCTCTCTTCCATACATTAGAATCGCTGATTCAAACGTCACGATTTTAAAAAAACTAATTAAATAATATTGAGAATGAAAAATTGTGTCACAGATTTAAATTTAGTAAATTCGGATTTTCCGTTTTGCATCTGACAAGTTAAACGAAAAATTGTAAGTAAACGGCGCGACAGCGCCTCGACGTCGCGGCATTGAGGGAAATTTCAATTTTATTAATTGATTGCACATCACTACTCGGAAGGGGTCAAAAATATTTTGAACATTTATTTCATTCGATCCCTCGTTTATAATATATAGATAATATAGAGATAATGGAAACCCCCAGAAAACAGACGGGAACAAAGACCACTTCGTGGGCAAATATATTAACGGCATCAAAATATTGTTGTGCTCGTGTGACTTATCAATTTTTGGAAACTTTACACACAGTTTATCACCATCGAAAGTAGCTCCAAATAACGAGCGAACGAAAATATTTTTGTCAATCATATATTCACGGATGTCGTCACGTATATAAATACATAAATATATATACGGAAGCGCAGCTAAACTCGTATCAATAATAAAAAATGTTAATGGAAATATTAGCTCTACGTTGATGTGGATCTATTTTATTTCGGAATAATTAATTCATTTCGGAATAATTAATTAATGCTTGAATTCCTTGACATTACAATTTCCATGGATTCTGTGTGTGTAAATATTGGGATAGCTAAAATTTGTAAAATTGTTCTGTATTTGTACATTGGAATAGCTAAAAAATTAATTGAATTAACAAAATTACCGATTAAATTGAACTAAACTCACAATTTAAAATTAACGAAATTGACGAGTGGAAATTAACTAAATAAATATTGAAAAATTAACTAAGGCAACAATAAAAAAAACAACTATTGAATTAATTATTCGTAGTGATAAACATGTACAACTTGATCCATACTTGTAAATCCACGATCCCCTATTTTCCATACCAATTTCACAGTTTATATTGGCAATGTCACAGTGCCAAGCTTCCAAGTTCCTCTTTCTTTCGCTTGATCTCATTTTTTCGCGTTTTTCATTACCAATCGGTCAAATTGTTTCCTTTACTGACAGTTCTCTATTGCTGATTTTGCTTGCTCTAATCTTATCGTTGCTTCTTCTATCTTTCCAATTTTTACTTATCTTTTTTCAGCCCCTGTATTACTCACTTTAACTTTGACATTCTCACACTCGTATGTGTACATGAGTATTGATTGTTCCCTCGACTTTGTACGCGTTTAAGGTATCACCGGATATATATAAAAAAATTGCAAAAATTCTTAAACATTTGATAAATAGTGATCTTTTGTATAGCAAAAATACATGAATTATTTTATCATTTTTTAGTAAATTATTTCATAGTTATTAAAATATGAATTTAACACGTTCATTCGTGCGAAAACAATTTCCGTTGAAGTTTACAGTTGGACAAATTAATTTATAAAATAGTGAAACTTTAACTTAATCGATGAAATAATCAGCAATCATTGGAAAACGCGATATATATTGAGTTTTTTTATTAATTAATGTTAATAATAATAGGATCCGAACGTATTTAATTCGGATATTTTTATTGATTAAATTTTTTATATTTATTTGTTTATTTATTATTTTAATAAATTCATTGAATTCAGGTATTTTTTGTTTTACGGTTAGACGTACAAATACTGAGAAAAATCTCAGTAAAACTGATTGCAATGTCGTCGAAGTTGCCTGAAATTATTATTGAAACTGAAAGAAATTGACATTGTTAATTTATTATTGAGTTAAGTATTCGTAAGGCTGAACGTATACAAAATGAACTAGACCTGTAAGTCCACTATTCCCGCCATTTTAGTCTAACTTTTTGACCGACGGTCGGTTTCTGTGAAAGATTAATCGAAATTGATAAAATTGTTCTAAAACTACGAGTAAGTATAGGCTCTCTGCAGTTTGATCACTTTTGAAACATACGTGTGTGAATATACTCATATTCACGTAAACTCGACATAACCTCACAAATTTTCAAACCCAATTTTTTCGTAGAACGTTAAGTTTGTTAAAAAAAAAAAAGTGCTTTAGGGTTTGTAAATTTCATAGATGTAAAACTTCAGTTTTAATTCCCGTTAAAAGCAATCTACTTTTGGAAAATCTCTGTTAGCTTTTGCGTTATATTGTTTTTTCGCAATACTTCGTAAATAATAGTTCGTTTTATATTCTCAAAGTTATAAATGAGTTTTTCGTTAATTGCAGCGAGGAGTCCCTGAGAATTGTTAATTTGCCGTACTCCCCAATGAGAAAATTTACGACTGGACGCAAACGACCGACGACGATCGGAAGCAACAGCGTAAAATTAAACCCCGTTGATATCGTTCGTCACAGTGAGGCGAATGAAATAAACGAGGAAAATTCTCGCGACCGCGTCAATCGAGTTTCCACGAGTGACAAGTTTTTGGGGAGCTCGAAAAATGACCGGGATCGGAGTGACATTTTTGCCAGTGCAAACGTGGCTGGTAACGCCGAAAAGTGGACGAAGACGACGAGAACGAGACTCACTTCCCAACGTCGTAAACGACCCGAGGATGCTATGATCGTTGAGGTGCGTTGATTTATACTTAAATTCCAAGAACTTTTTGTAATCATGTTTTTTACACTTTGGGATGAGGAAAAAATCGATCGATTTTTTTTCTTGCCAAATATACGATACCTTTCATTTTTTTTTCCACCGCAATGATAAACGGGACCAAAAAGTAACGAATTTTTTCGTTTTATTCTTTCAGATTCAGCATCGTGAAATCGCGTTCGCGAACGTGCCGAAATTCAAGTCTGGCACGACACTTCCGGATACGAGAGATTCCGCCATCTTTCTATTCCCGTCGAGAACGAACGCCGCGCTGGAACGGGCGGCGAAAGATCTCGAAGCGATCACGGATATTGACCGAATGATCGCGCGAGGCTCAATTTTCTCACGGTCGTATCCACGACAAACGAAAAGAGAATGACGAAGGAGATGCGAAAACAGTTTCGTAATTATGGACGAGAAAACTCATGAACTTCCCGATGTCGACGCGGCTATCAAGAAACGTGGTTTCTGAGGTTATGTATCTTCGAGGAACTTTTCCCCAGCAGGACCGTGGGTCTCGACGACGAGCTGAATATTACGTGCGATCGATGCTTACTTTTATCCGGATATTTCTTGTAAAGTTTTCGCTACGCACTCGCATCTTCAAAGCTTCGCAATCTCAAGAATCAAAACTTCCAAAGTTCTCGCGCATCGACGGTCGCACGATAATAACGTTCGCGCACTTTTTTCTCTTCGTGCTTCCAAATGTTAAATTATGAGAAAAAATATCGAAAGCTCAACGTCAGGAAACCGCGAAAAGCACACTGGGACTGAAACCCAACCGATTTTAATTACACATACTTTTAACAATTTTTCGTTTTTGCGTAATGAGAACGAAAAACAAAGCTGAACTTTCACGACACATCGCAGCGAGACTGCTCGTCCGACGCGCGGAGACGCGCATGCGCCGCCCGCGCATTAGCGACAACGCAGCGCCGTCAGCGACAACTCGCTAGCGTCCCCAACGTGGAAAAATAATATTCCAATTGCAATACACTTTTTCGAAGTTTTTGCACACTTATTAATTTTATAGGCATTTTAAACTGTTTTGTAAATTGTTCTAAGCACGAAAATTGACTTTTGGATTCACTGTAACGTTTGGCTCAAAAAGAGAGGGAAAAAAATGGTCAGTCGTATCGCTGGGCGATCGATCAATTTTTCATAGGTAATGTTACGTTGTTAGTAACACGAGAACAAAAGTGACCGGCATTTTATTCAACATTCCGAAAATGGCCGATGGCTAATTAGCGGTAGACCAACAGCAAAAAAAGCTCGCTTTTTATCTGTTATCGCAAACTGATGATCTCAGTAGTATTAAACTCGATTTTTAGAAAATATTAATAACCTCACGGAACACTGTGCGCGCGTGCGCATCCACACGAGGAGATACATGGAGAGATAGATAAAGGACGCTCCACACTCGCGCGCTAAAGAACGTTTCTGTGCTTACCTCCGGAGTTAGAGAATCGTTTAAACTTGTCCGTGTAAATGATCTTTGATCATCGCAACTGTAACATGAAAAAGGAAAAGAAACTGTTACGTATTCAAACGAAGAGGACGGGTTGTCGAACTTGCGAGTTTTTCATTACCTGACATATCACGATGATTACTCCGATGTAACAGTTATTATTATTATTGTTTCAGTTCAACAACGTAATCGCGAATGCGCGATCGCGGGAATAAAGTACGCTGACAAATTTGTACATAAATGGAATGTGGTCGATTCGCGGTTCGATGTACTTAAAATATATATTTGTATATAGACTCGTATAAGCTGTGATACATTTCGTAGTCTGCTTGATTTTATTTTGGTATGTCGCATGCAATGATGATACGAATGTCCGAAGTGGAAAATTGAATTGTTGTGGGCTTCCGTGTACGTTTCACTCACCCAAGTGAGCAGTAACGCCACGTTGAGGTTTACTAACGCTGATACTAATAAACTCTTTATTGCATAACAACCAATAGCGTATGAGATTCTGCGACCCCTCGTGTCAACGTCGGATGCGCGCTTTTATTCTTTTCCGTAACCCAAAAGATTTTTTCGCTAGAAACCGGTGCGCGAACCGTCAGTCACAGATTATGCATAAGTAAGTGCTACACTCTGATATCGATAATGTAGGAGCGATGTTCCGTATCATACGAGTCTGCGGCGCCATCTCTGCGAGACGTTCCGATTACGCGATGTCAACGCCATCTCGCGTTTTAAACGTCTACTTCGGTTTATCTCCATACCAAATTGTACAAAAATTCGTTCAGTCCTTGTTATTTTTTTTATTACTTTTTTTTCGAGATAACTTTCGAAACATTTTTCGAAAAAAGGGTTTCACGGGCGTGTAAAAAACTTGTTTTTTTGTTGGATCGTTCAAAATGGTGAAGACGGTTCGGAGAACGTAGCTTGAACTGCTGTGTGACTTCCATGGGGCAAAAAAAAAAGAAACGGACCGATAAACGATGAGCAAACGCGGATTTCTTCGCGATAGAGAATTCTCGCGAATATCCGTATCACCGGAAACACCCGGAGGATTTTATTTGAACAGTGTATTTGCACAGAATCGACGAGATTCTGAACTTTGCTTTTATTGTGCTTGTTTTTGAGGTAAATATCATCGATCTTTGTACAGCTTACTGCACGTTGCCTTAACCTCAAAAATGCCTTAACCTCAAAAATGGATTTTTCACACAAAATTCATCGCGGTACGACAGAATTATTGCAAATTAAGAAAACAATAAAACGACACTGCACACACAATTTTTTGAATAATATAGTTCATACGTAACGTGCAATACATAAGTGAAAGAATTTTTGCTTTCGATGTTTACGCCAATTTTGTCATGCGAATTTTCTAAAATGTAATAAAGGGAACTGAATTCTTTTTTTTTTTAAGTAACAATGGGATGTGGGTTTAGTCGTTTTTTTTAAATATTGTATACAATCACGGACAGTCTATAATTTTGCCGCGAAGGCACTCGGCTTCGTTCTGGCAGCATTTAGCGGCGATGTCGAGGAACGCAGCTTTCGCCTCGTCCGGCGTCTTAGACGGTTGTCGGTGGGGCCGCTCGAAAAACTCGCTGTAAAGCTCCTCCACCTCGGTACGGGTCAGCGCGAAGCCCAAATCGTCGCCCCTCGGCTGTCGGAATACGCGTCGGGCATTTAATAAAAATAAACAAAAACAAAATAAGTAGAAATAGTTACAACGGATCTCGATGATTCGAGAACTACTGAAGAAACGGATGAAAAATCACGACTCCGATCGTAAATTAGAAAATCAACTGGAAAATGGACTCGTATTTGTACTTCGGAAAATCACGTGCCAAAAAAATTGATTTTCCGATATAAAAATCTATGCATTTTTATGCCGATCAGCGTATGACTGAAATTTAAATGTTATTCTGACACTGACACAAGGATGAAGATAGGTTATACATAAAAACTAATATTTTATATATATACATATCATAATTATGAAAAAAAATCGTTTTTTTGCACAATTAGATACATGTATACATGAATCTTCGGAATAGTACACATGTTTCTTCGGAATTTCCGACCAAATGGTTTTTCTTAATTTTTCATTCGCAGTGTCGCAAAGAATTGTCCGTTCAGCGAATCTTCTCACCCATCGATGGTACCTTACTTCCAATTTCTCCCGCTAGAGGGGAGTTTGTATTGTAAAGTAAACAGAACACGATGTTTACTGATATTCTCTTTGGATTTGCCCGTTTTTTCTACGCCCGAGATGGATAACAGCGAAAGAGGTTATGCAGATTACTCACGTCTGGAAGGGAATCTCGCTTGCCCCTCATAGGCCGCTCGACTGCTCGCATCCTCAGATGGCTTTTATATGGCTTGTCCGTAGGGACGCTATTAGACAGACCCACGGTCGTTGACATATTCGAATCCATCCACATATCCCGCAGCTTGTCCAGGATTACGATAACTTTTTCTACATCGATCTTATCGTCGCCGTCGATGGTCGACGGATTCATACCATCTGTAAAACACGAACATCGTTGCTTCGTAAAACATCGTTCAGCATTTTGTACATTTATAGGTTAATTCAGGCAAAACCAAATTTTACGAGAAGTTTGTTATGAGGAAGTGCTATACACACTACGCTTGATACATATTAGACGGTAGCTAAAACGTAACAAATCATGAATTTTCGTACTAAATTGATGGTGGTGATCAAAATCAATAATACACAATTGACAATTGGTGTGGAAAGTAGAAAATTTCACCACCACTGTCGCTTCGTGCAGAAGCGTTTGGCCAATCCACGGTTTCGTGTATCAAACTGGAAACGAAAGTAGTGGGGGAAAACCGCTTGCTGTCCAATTTTAGCAGCTTCAATTTTCGTCCGCATGATGACGCATGGGAAGGGCTATGTTGTATGTGAGAGAAATCGCGATATCATGCGCTCCTGGTTTGCACACAGCACACACTTTTTAAACTGTGTTTTTTCGGTATTTAAAGAATATATTTACGAAATTCAATTTACGTAACTTACCAAAGTCGTTCGAAGCTCGTCGTGATCGCGTCGCCGCGTTGCTACACTGTTTCATCACAATCTTCATGACCGTATTTTTGCAAGACTTGCTCGCGAGTGTCAGTTCGACCCCGGCGATGAGACATATGAGAAAAATAGAGAAATTGGCGCGTTCGGCTACGGTTATCGCAGATTTGCGGGAGATCATGGTGTCCTTATGCTAACTCTGTGACTTATCGGTATATCGAATTCTTTTGTAGGCTGTCTTTTAAGTGTATATATATTGCTCCTCCGAAGACTCCGGCGAAGACTCCGGTGCAACCCGGATATTCATCCTTTTTAATCCTTCCACCTTATCGATAACGAACGTGTGGAAATAAGATTTATGCAATCAGTTTTTTTTTCACGTGTACGCCTAGAATACGGCGTACGTGTGATTATGTACACACCACGCGTTTCACGCTCGTGCCTCTTGTGTATTATCGATATCGATATCGATATTTACTCCCAAACAACATTCAAGTTATTTAGGAATTCGCATCGACTAAGTGGACTTTCTGAAATATTATTATTATCGAAGTTGGAAAATAAATATAATTGAAGTTTCGTTTGCGATTAAAATGGTTGTTTTATTCATCATAGTTTTTCGCAAATAGTATTTCACATAGAATCATTTCCCCCGGATTCATCCAAATATTGAAGCATTCATTCTGCTGCGCACGCGTCAAATCCATCCCCGACTAGTTGTTTTCCGATTATACCTGTGTGTATGTAATCACGCTCTCCTTTTTCGGGCAGATCCGACAAAGCTTTCCTCCTAAGTCGATACAATGGTAGCAGTAGGATACGATAGCGCCATCTCGCGTTCTCATTCCTTTTACTATTGAGACGCAAATTTATCGAACGTTCATGAAAACCACTCATTGTTTCGAGAAACGAAACAATGCGTAAATGTAAAGTGCTTCAAGAATACTTGCGCATGTAGGCAATCTACGGGAAAGTGTACGGTCGAATGATTTTCTTTGAATCGTAGGTGACGAGTCGTGTAGTTTCAATCGGTAACTTCAAATTCCGCGTAAGTGGCGTTGGTGTCCGAGCGTTTGTTGCGATCTACATTCGTAAGCTTTTGCGGTAAGAATGCTATCGATCTTCGCACAGCTAACTACATTTAACCTATAGGATTGAAAATTTACAGGACGCCTTATTTTTGCACAAGTCTGCATACGTTACACATGCAAATTATTAACCAACATGGAAAGTTACAGATGGATAGAAGATAATATGCGAGATACAATTGGTAGAATAGAGTAAAATGAATTTTAATGCATATATATTGTAAAAAATATTGAACAAGTTTATCGCTTCACTTTGTTTATACTCAGAAGCCAAATCTCCGGACGATAAAACATATTTTATTGTTTGACGATATCACGTTTGCGTTCCAACGTCGCGAAACTACAAAAAAGTTTTTCTCATATATTCTGACATATAATATTTTTTGTACTTTATTGCATATTGCTTACTTCCATATTATTATTTACGTAGTATTGTCGACAAAAAAGTCATAATGAATGGTTTTTTTTCGGAAGTTCCCATCTCGTTTCCGGTGTTGGTTGGAAATTTCGGGGTACGTGAAATATTTGGTTTTCGATCGAACCGTATGTCCGAATATGAAAGCGTGAGAGGAAAAGTTTGTCGTACCGGCAGAGTTGATGAAAAAGCTTTTTGGAGGCAAGTTAGAGCTCTGCGCATGTCAAGTAAGATCTCTACTGTATCGATATAACAGCCACAATCTGATGACTCCCGCAACTATGGAAACTTGTCGATACGACTTAAACAATTCGATATTGATTTTTTAATTCTTTTTAGATCTTAAATATATTTAAGAAAATAAAAATATATCTTACGTGGTTATCTGGGCAAATAGAGAAATAAAATTTTAACTGAACGGCTGTGAAACGCAAGTGCGGGACAAAGGGGTGCACGGGTCGATTTTTTTGTAATGCAAAATGTCCGGTCTTTTTAGCACCCTCCTTTACCATGCTTAGCTATGATAGTGCCATGAAAACCTTGTCCCTGTATAAATACATAAAAATTTAACAAAATTATAAATAATTTTGAACTATCCCTACTCAAATAAAAAGGCTGTACGAAAAATTTGAACGTATCCCCGAAAAAACGTTGAATGTTGAATCGAGTGCAAGTTCACGCAGCTTTGGGGGAGCGTCGAATAGTCCGCAGATGGCAAGAGAGTCGCGGTATTCTCGCTCAGGGCCCGAAGAACGGCCAGGTGTCGCCGTATGGCTGTAGCAACGGTCGATTAAAATTGTAAACAACTCGCTCTGGAACGTCAAGAGCTTTATCCCCGCTGAACCGACGCACCTTTCCATCCTTCAAACATGGGCATAAAATCTCGATGGACCGAACTTACGTATACCAACATGTCCTAAAGATCGTCAAAATCGAGGTGAGAATCACCGAACACGTTCCTTGGTTGTTAAATCTCGTCTATCAACCAGTATCCTCGTCCGTTCGAGCACTTGTCGAGTTAACCTCCTCTCCCCTCTTTCCAGCACCGTTGCGTTATCTTTGTTGCTTGGTCTACGGGTTTTTGCGTGACGTCGATTCAAAGTAGTTAACGAACAACCGCTAAATAAATATTCTTGATTATAGAGAGCACGCGTCGTGCTCGACAGTGAGGTTGACATTTTTTTTTGCCGAGCACCTAGACACTTCGCGTCTTTTGATCGCCACTGTTGAAACTTTTTCTGGCGTTAAAATAAAAATGCGGCTCTGCCGAAAAATAAAATAACACTTGATTTCGTAAAATCCGAAGAAAATCAATAGTCGACATACTTCGCGAAGATCTTTATTTCACTGAAACTCATGATTTTTACGAAAACATCTCAAACGATATCATTGACGCTCAAAGTCAAACAGTTTATCGCTACAAAAGAACACTCCTGTGGATAATGGTTAATCGTTACACTCCAATCGTTTAGAGCTTACTTGGATCGTGTATACGTGTATGCGTGTGCGTGTGTATAAACGAACATACGTACGCACCTTTGCATCCCTCGTAGAAAGAAAAAACAATTGTAACCGTACGTGATCGCGAGTCGTAAATTTGGCCCACGAGGCGCTCGACGTTCGTCTAAGTACAGCTCGATAGTCAAAGTGGCATTTCACTTTATTAACTCAGTAGTAACATTCAATATTACACAATTCAACCGATAAATCGCTTCGCAGGTATTACCTCTTCCGTCGAATCGAACTTTTTTACATAAGGACATGCGATATTTATATCAAGATTACTCGATCGTTGGGGCAGAGCACCCTAATTCTAGTATGCATTCGTTTAGGGTCGATAAGATTTGAAACTTCAGCACTGCCGTTTGTAGTTCACGCTCGTAATGCACACAACTTTCTTCAGTTTTTGGTTACGATATTCAAGGGGGGGGGACAAAAAAAACATGTATGATTTTATTTACATGTAAAGTCTTTACAGTTGCGATATTCCGGATTATCATTCTCCCAATTCGCAATCGCTATTATGCTCTTTACGCTTTATTTTTTTTTACTTTTATATATCTTACGTTGTACTATGATAATTATCTAAAACATTGAAACGCCTTTCATCAGCGGAGACGGGGCACCTGTCGAACGAATCATCGACTGGAATACTTTTCGTAAACAATGCTTTGGGGAGCGACGAAAGGAATATCGTTCCAAGAATGTAATAGACGGGGGTCCCCCCGTTGGACAAAACTAAAAAACCAGTTACCGGAAAGTTACAGCTCCCGGATGTGTCAACGAACAATCGGTTATTCTTTTCGCAAGAGTCGTAGTAATTGAATTATTTTGGTCGAATATCGCAAGTGTAAATGAAAATTTGAATGTAATTTCATGGGGCGTCACTTATGCACGAGTCTCAATGGTGAAAATATCGAATGCCTGGTGCGTTTTCTATCTTTTGCTTCGTTCTCGCTCGAATTCATTCTTTCGAAACAACATATGTACACAATTCCTTTCCTAACGCAAAAGTGTGAACGGATTAAGGCTCCAGCAGGCTATAGGCTATGTTCTACAATGTACAATGCATCATGTACCGCGTTCTTTAAAATTTTTCTCACTCTGTCATTCGCTTTCTCTCTCTCTCTCTCTCTCTCCCCCACTCTGTGGTTTTATTCATTCTTATTTATTGTTTCCTTAAATTTGCTTCATTTATTCGTTGCCGCATCCCGGCGTCTGGCTGTGCAATGTGTAGGTAAGCGATAGCACCAAAAGCTCACGCGATTCTCCTCGCGATGTAGAAAACGTTACGAAATGAAAATTCGTCGTCAAACGCGTGTAAACGAGACACAAAAGTTCATTCGGTTACTCCAAGTTCGTTATTTCTTCTTCGCCGTTTTGTCCCCTCTCGCTCTCCCTTTTGTATCAAATCCTTCGGTTTATCGACTACGATCCGTATAGACACTATCAACAATATACAGGTTTCGATAGAAAATGTTGAATAACGAGTATTTTCGTTATTCAAAGTGTTATGTCGCGATTATTCGAGGCGCATCGCAAATTCTCTTATTTCGTTCAATGACATTTTTCTTTAGTCCCGTTTGCAGTACCGAAGCGGAGTAAAAAAAAAACAATGCCGCGCTATTTTGATAGAGCGGTTGTGTGACCGATAGATATAATTAGGAGAACGGCTGCCGCTTTTCATCAGATTGAAGTCTGCAACGTTGAAACGCAACGAACAATTATTTTATTTCGATTATCCGAATATCCTCCCACAAATGTCCGAACCGCTCGATGATTTTTCAAGACTCTTATTTATAAATCTATCGTTTAAATTAAAAATGATAATTCGTTGCACCGCAACGTTTGAAACTTCAAGACCGTACGTTTCCCCACCGCTGACCAATATCGTGATTTTCAATTGCATTTTCCCCGAGACCTTGAAAGACCATGTAAGCCCCGTACCGAGCGTTAAAAACAATCTACACAATTTGGTCGACAGGCCAATAAAAAGCGCCAATTAAAAGCGAACCTTCATGAAACGATACGTGGGTAACGTTAAAAAAAAAGTTAAATAACTTGCAGCGTTGCAACGTCGAATCGTCACACTTCTGACAAACTTCAGCAATTTTTCGTGCAAACGTTTTAAAGGACGGAGCCGAATAACATTAAGAGAAATTAATAACTCAAACGTGAATAGGATTCAATAAGACCGATTAGATCGATCGTTCAATTTTCAATACCATCAATGTTAGGAAAATATATTTGACAGGAAATAATGATAGGAGGTAACAAAAGATTGAATACAATATCCAATTTGAAGGAGCAAACACTAATGCGCGATTGATAAATATACTCTCGAATAACTGATCGTGAAAGAGAGGAGTTGTAAATAAAAGTGTGACAAATAGACAACGAAGGTTCTCGTGAATAAAAATTTTCTGAATTCTCAGTACAGGATCAACTCCGAAGACTCCGGCGTAGTAAAGTATTTCATAAAATCACGATATTTGACGAAGAATAACTTTATTTTGCTTTGTTTTTTTTCGTTTGTTCTTTACCACCTATCGTGTTTCGTTCTTGTGCACTTTGTGAACTTTGATCGAATGCTTTTTCTATGTTACTTTTTGTTTATTATTATTCCATCGGCATTGTTACAATTGCTCCCATGCACATCACACCCCCAGACTTGACACGTGCAGCAAAAAATCCGATTATCCCCCGTTTATCTTCCTCTCTCTCTCTCTCTCTCTTGTCCTTTTTCGTCGTATTTTTTCTTTCCCTTCTTCCTTCGTAATGTATATTTAATTCTCTTAATAATTATATAAAAAATCTATCTTCTATTGACTTTTAAGCTCTTTGCCAATACTGTACGAGACGATTTTGTTCCAGTCAATTTTCGTTCGCATAACGGGCAATTGCCGTCGTAGAGCCTTGAACGTTGTGTCCGACATTGTTTGATAATTTTCCGAAATAGCCGTTTGATAATCGTTCTCTGATTCCTCGACGAGACGTATGAGCTCCTTTGCCGTTTGCTTCTCGTTTGTTATCGGCAAGCTCTCCTTTACCTCTTTGCTGCTGACGAGCTGTACGTTACCGTCCTCGTAATAGTGCACTTGTACTTTGAGACTGCCTCGGAGTTCGGCGTTACCCGAGCTTGGGCTAAAGCTCACGTTCCACACCGACCGCCAGCGACCGTTCCAAAAGTTTTTCGGTTGAAACTGATGATCCTCTATGCAAGCCGTTAGCGTTATATTTCCTGTTGGAGTTTTCACAAATTCCCACATTAGATTCACTTCCGATGTCGCTTTGCCCTCGCTGCCCCTCCTCTATTTCCAAACGTCGAACAAACCAAAATTCCACGTTGCTTCCACTTCTTCCCGCCGTGTGCTAACTTTCAAATTTGCCACGCAACAACGACGATGATTCTTCAGACACGGGATCCGTCAACGAGACTGACTCGTCGATCGTTCGAATCGCGTCTCACCGATATATTTTTTACTCGATTGATCGAATTTTTGGTAATTTACATCTCTCTTATTTCAATAGAATACTTTGTTCTCGTCTATAAGCAACAAAAATACGTTGCGAGGGGCACTTGGTAAAATTTCGGACTCTCTGCGAAATTCGGTTCCGCCTCTTACTTCCTAATATCTATGAATTAAAAGATTGTTCGTCCCAGCCTTGTATCATGGGATATCGGATACGCAAAGTTTTTCGAATGTACTTGGAGGAATTTTCACGCCGAATTTTTTACTATAAATACTAGTGGGAGATCGAACTCACCTCCTTGGCTTTTGCCGAAAACAGAACAAGCGCCGTGTCTGTAGTGACTCTGGGTGTAATTGGTTATTTCGTCCTGAAGCGCCGATCTCCATGGCTCCGTCGTTGGATCAGGCTCGTACGTTTCGTAGTCCTGCGCTTCCTTTCTAAGATGGTCGTACTTGAAGCTCTGCTTGCTACGAGCGTCGTAAAACCTCTGCCCGCCCAAGTCGTTGTGCTCGGTTATCAGGGCTGGGAATTCGCTACCGTCAACCTAAAGAGACAGCGCCGTTACACTTTTATCATTGTAGACTAAATAGGATGCCGCCACTGCTCGATAAAATAGAGCTACCAGAGATTACATCTCTGCTTGTTGTATGAAAGTTTTTCATCTTTGGAACACAACCCAATGTACATATAATATTTAATTTTCTCTACTATTGCGACAACAAATTTTTTGTCGGCTTTTATTTAAGATCTTTGAACGGCAAATTGCAACAATGACTTTCAAATCTGCAAAATGAACACCTGAACGAATAAGAACTTAACTTTCCTTGCATTTGTACGATGCAAACTTTTGTATTTCGTCGGTGATTCATAGATGACTCATCGAAGGAAAAAAGAACACGTTACACGACGACTCATCAATGGAAAGATAGTACGGACCAAAATGAAGAACAAAAGGTGTCAAAGTTTTTCATTGAAAATGAATATCAGAACCCAAACAAACACGGTTCGTAGATGAGAAGAGTTCACCTTCAAAAATCCAACCAAAGGTGTAGGCTATCGGAGATTCTGATTAAAATTGAATATCAGAATCCAATGTTTCCTCGATAACGGTATATGGCTTGTCGAGCCGTATCTTGTATTCTCATATACCTTTTGCCACAATGAAAGAATTGCTCAGAAATGGCTAATGCCTTTCTTTCGCTAATTGAGGAAAAAAGGAAGGGTATCCGCACGTTTGAATGAGAATCGACGTCTAGCCAACGATATTCTTATAGTCGGGGACAAAGGATTAAAATGAAGCTATCCGTCGGTTATTGCGGATGAGTCATTCTGTCATAGAAAAAACTTGTTGGAGCAATCGGAAAGTAAATCTTTGTCTCTTCCTCGCCCTGAGATAACGCAACGCTATTGCCATTGTCAAATTCACATTGAGTCACGCGATCTGGAATTTTGGCAGTCATCAGCACGGTCGATGCTCCGATTTCTCTCAATGTCTCACAGAAAAAATGACTTTTTTCCAAGAAACATAGTGGAACGAGTGCATATCTGACACACGAAAAAATCGCTTCTGGCGTGTAGCATCGATAAGACGACAGAGAGTGATCGATAGATTTTGGGAAAAGAAGCGCGATTTTCGGTTGCGAGGAAATAAAGAATCGCGTTGGCATGAAAAGGAAAAAAATGTTGGCAAAACGTTGAGTCGGTGAGTGAGCGAAGAGATAAGGTGTACACCAGAGAGCGAGAGAGAGAGATAGAGAGAGTGAGAGAGAGAGAAAGAAAGAGAGGGAGAGAGAAATTGATGGGGTACCTTAACAGGCGTGAGCTGATCCTTATTGTATTGAGCGAAAGCTCCGCAGGCACCTTCCTTTAATAGAACATCGTTGTTCAGGAGTACTCTGACGTCGTTGAAGACCTCGTTGAATTCGCCCGGCGGTGAGTGTAATATAAAATCTGATACGATTCGTACTTTTGCTGCATCGGGGATCGGGTCATTCCCATCCGCCGCCATCTTACCTTGCCCACTGGCGCACCGCACGACCACTCGCGGCCGATGTGTCAAACGCCACGGTTTCTCGAATACGCGCAGTTGTAAACCGTTTTACCAACGTCAGCGCGCACTCCGTAACAGTGACCGTGAACCGGAATAACAGTACAAAATTCATCAAATTTTGTGAATTATTTTATTTACATTTCTCGTATACAATAATACGTATATAATCTATATTCATTATTGTATAATAATTCATACATAAAATATGTATATTGAGATAATTCGAATTCCTTAATTATTGATATTCGAGTTTTCCCAGTGAATATTTATCAAAATTATTACAAATTGAAAATTTACCCAGATTTATGATGTCCGGTAAAGATCTTTAATATGTCATTTAAAAAATCGCCGAACGGAAATTTGACGCGTGAATTGTATATAATCTACTTCCGCGACCAAGTTCAATACAGTCTCGGATGGGAAATTGGGGAAAAATGGTGAGGAGAAAGGGCATTAACTCTCGCGGCGGCAGCGCGTGTGCCTTACGATTGTTACCGTTGTTCGAATCTAACCTCCATTGTCGATACTTTTGTGTACAGCTACTTCTCAACCTTGAGGAGTTACGCGCAAAAGTCCAGCCCACACTTTAGTGGCTTTGGCGTTAGAAATTTGAGTGGAGCGATCGTGGGATTTTTAAAACCCCGGCAGGTAGGGGCGCTCTAATCGACGTGTCGCCGTTGCACGCGCGAGCTCACCCATAGCGCGCATACCACGGGGACGACTCTCCATACGCTCGAGTAATACACCTTCCTCGCTCCTTTGTCCTCCAACGACCAATATGTAGCTCTGATGAAGGCTGCGCTCGGGAAGTGTGCGGCGCGTGGCGCAAGTTATTCTGTGATAATATATTTTTATCGACTGATCACTCGTTAACGAAGCATCACGTTTCGCATCGTTCCGTCTCTTCTTTTTTCATTCGATGGCTCCTTCGAAATAGGTTTTAAGTTTTTTTGTAGCCGCTCTTTTCAGACTGTTGGATAAACGGACCAATCGTGAAACGATTTTTTTTTTTCCGCGTGATATTGCAGTACTCGAAAAATTCTGAGACGCATTCGCTGCAAAATTTCTTAAAGTTCGATACGTTGCGCAAACAAGTACTGAAAAGTTATTGCCTCATTTTCGTTACAGCTTTCGTCTTATGATGCATCGTTCCCCCGTCGAAAGAATATCTTGGGAGGAAAATGGCGAACGATCCAAATCGTGACCTCTTGCCTGTAAAAGAAGGATCTTGCATTGACACGTGTCGCGGCCACCCGATAGGTTGGTACTTAGCGATCCATTGGACCGAAGATAAATTAAAAAAGTAGACAGTAAATAATGAAAGTCTCCTTGTGGAAATCCGAAGACGAGCGCGATCGTCACGCGGTCGTCAATCTCGATCGTTGTCAGCTCGAGGATCGGTATCTGCGCATGCGCGACGAGCTATTCAAATTGAAGAAAATATCAAACGCTCAGGAGGACAAGATCAAGCGATTGGCGACGAAGCTGATGAGAGCCTCGGCAACACCAGGCTCGTGCCTCGAGACGGCCCTCCTCGTTCACGCCGACGAGAATTCTCAAAAAAATCTCGAACTCGAAAATGCCAAGGTTTGTAATATCAAGTAAAAAATCATTCGTTCGCGATTTACCCAATTCATTTACATGATTACTCACTCAAATTGATTTCCGCTTCCAGTTGAGAGATAAAATCGTCGTCCTGAGAAACCAAATATTGAATACCAAATTCGGAGGGAGATCGCCGTCGCGAAGTCGAAGACTTCAGATCTGCTCGTCGTCCGGGCCTGCGTAAGTAGTGTCGTTGAACCAATAATACGGAGGGTTTGCCAAAACGGTGTTCGACAAATGGTTGAATTTTTGGAGATTCTAGGAACCTTAAACCATGACAAAACGCATCGAAATTTCAATAGTTTGGTAGTAGAAGTGTATACGCGTTAACCGCGTTTATTCTCGTTTGCCGTTGTAACAGCGATCGTTCCGGTGGTTTCTGTTTCAGAACGTGTCGAAGCGAGCTCGGACGAATACGCAGTTCAACGTCGCAGCTACTGAGAGGAAGCGAGAACGGGGAGAATGAAAGAAAATCCAAAAATTATGAGGCTAAAATCGAAGTAAGACGATACAATTCGGTTGATAACAAAGACGCGGTTGTTGCGAGATTTTCTCGGAAGCTCGTTGCTCGTGAATTCGAAGCGACCAGTAAGTATCGTTGTTTCGCGCTGCAGGAATTGGAGATGGAGAAAAAAGATCTGAGCTCGAGAATCGCGGAACTCGAGACGCGAATAGCGAGCCAGGAGACAGGAAATCAACGCCAGAAAGTTGCCGAGAACGTGGAATTTATTCGGCTCTGGAGGCGAATGAGCTTTCAGAAGGACGAGCTACTGGAATCTCGTGCGCGCAACGCCTCGCTGGAGGAGCAAATTTCCAAGCTGAAAGAGACAGTCGAAGAAAAAACGAGGTAAGAACGGGACGACGACGCGCTTGCCGCATCATTAATCGAATACCGTGGGCATTCTGAGGAGTTTTCGCTCGTTCGTGGATTTGTTCGCTCTTCAGAAAGATCAAGGACGCTACGAGCGCTCTCTTGGCGGAGAGAAAAAGGGCGGTAGAAATGGAGGACCGGTTGGCCAAAGCAAAAACTTCCGAATTTACGGTTAACGAGAGAGACGAGCGGATCAGGGAGTTGACGAACGAAATAAAGATTCTAAACCGTCACAACACCGAATTGATCGCGCTGAGCTCGAAATTCAGCAACGCGGAGATGGAGAATATCGAATTGAGGAAAAAACATTCGGAGCAATTGTCCGATAATTTGAGCCTGAAAAGTGCCTTCGGCAACGAACAGGCCAATATCGTTGCTCTTCAAGAGGCCAATCGGCAGCTCGTCGCGAAACTTCACCAACTCCAGACGAACGTCGATACGCTCACTATTCAGCTGAAGGTAACTCGACGGATCACCGATTCGATCGCTCGGTTATACCGAGTCGCGTGAATAAATTAATTATCGGAATACACGATCGAAAACGTGAGAAATTTGTCAATTTTCAGTCATTGCAGTCGCAGAACGAGAGACAACGAAGATCGAGTTTGGATCGAGGGATCTCGAGGAGCACGGATCTCCAGACCGGTACAAATTCATCGCCCGAGAGACCGGATCCATCTTCCGGGAATGAGATTCGCAAAGAGGAAGAAATTTGTGGCGAATGTCGCGAATCTTCGCGACGTGCAAGCGTCGCGCGAAAAGACGGCCCGATTTTGGTCTCGTGCCAAGTACAAACGGAAGAGGCAAACTTGCAAGTCCCCAGAGATTTCGGTGATCGAGCGGTACGGAAAGACGCATCTCCGGCGCGCATCGCGCTCCCCCGCTCAGCGACAGGTCCGCTCAGCAGCGATCCTTCTTTTCAACGCGACAATGGAAATCTCTCGGCCGAGAAAATGATCGAATTATTGGAGAAGGCACGGATAAATACGCCTCTGGATACTCATACTCTTTCGAGAATTCGACGCGTCGATTCACCCGTTACGAAAAGTTGCGTCGACCCTTCCGATTCGAGACAGAGGCAAGTGATGACGCTCGAAACTTTGCTCTTTGGTGAATCTGGCGGCGGTATTTGACAGTTTGAACTGTTCCGACTGGTGATACAAAAGTATATTGATATTTGCGACAAGCCTGACTCAGTCTGTTCAACGGGCACTTCCAGATAGTCAGAGAGCTTAGAAATAAGTATATATTATACGTATAGAATATTAACTGGATTGTTGCCGAGAATAAAAATACGAGGCAGCCCGATCGGTCAATGTACACAGTTTTCGCCGTTGACTCAAAGGTGAAATACCGCAAGCGTAGGCGTACACGCGAAGAGAGTCCTTCGAAAAATATAGTTAGCCAAACGAACAAATGCTTGTCATATTTTCAAAAAATAAATCAACATCGTTCAAGATCGTAACGCATCGTTAAATTATTCATTAATATATGCGATTCGATTGAAAAAGCTACTGGCGTATTTTCCATATTGACCCACGTCTCGCGGTCAGTGGTGGCACTCCGCTTCGTGTCTTATGGATAATTACGATATTCAGATTTTTTATTGCAGCTCGTCTACGCTGAAAGAACTTTGCCAACCGTTGCTCAGCGAGCCCTGGAACATTCCTCACGCGCTGTACGAAACGCTTCGCGAAAATTTAGCAAACTCATCGAGAATCATTCAAGATATTAATTCGCGTATTTGTGATAACGATCGTGACGAAAACAATAACACGAGAGTATCAACGGATGCACGGTGGAAACGTTGGGAAGATCGGAGAAACAAGCACAGACGGAGATGGTAAATTATTTTTTCTATGTTTTTATATCCATAATGAGATAACCGTAATTGCGTAATTTTGTTTGGAACAGCAACGCGGATTCAGAGAGGGCGGAAAGTTTATCAAAAAAGTACATCGAAACCGGTCGGAACGGTGCGGCGATCGAGGATGCGAGGAAGCTAAAAAATCAAACGAAAAATCCGATGGACGAACACGCTCGAAGGAACGGCTATTGTTGCGGATATCCGAGCGTCCCCGCAACGTCCGTCGAAGAATCACCGATAATCGTTAAAGACTGCCAGTGCGGGACTACCCAAGATCACCTGAAGAATTTCTTCGACAATTTTCGCAATTCTCTGCAGACAACTTTTGACAATATTCATCGGTCCAGGTGTGTCTTTAAACGGCTCGGCCCAATCCGGAGACTACAAAAAAAACAAGATCTTTGTATAATATATCTTCTTTCCGTTCCAGCCTAGGAACGGTAGTCGTTATTCGATTAATCGAAAGAGACGATGTTTCCGCTCTTCTCTGGTCGATCAATCAAATCGGCGATGTATCAAATCAAACGATCGATTAATCCTAACGATATTTTTATCGCTTTTATTTTTTGTCTAATTCAGAGTGGGCCGAGTTTCCGATACGTCTTGCGGGCTGTATCAACCCTGGCGAAACATTCCCGAAAGCGACACTTGGACGCATCGTCCGCGCAGATCCGTAAGCCACGAAATTCCTGTTGTCGTCAAATTTCTGATAAGCTATTGAACTTCTCTTGGCTACATTCGTCAAAGCGTAATCAGAATTCATGAATCTTTTTTTCCTTGACAACTGTCGAAAAAAACATACGCCCTCAAAATTCTTGGACAGCGAGCCGTTCATCACGGTGAAAAGAGCGACGATGCCATTCTAGGAACGTTCGAACAATGCCGATCCGTTGGACCGAAAGAAAATATAAGTTATTGTATAAACGACAGGGATTTATTATGCACGAGTTACCACGATGGAGAGACCGTTGGTGATATCGAATCGTTACCGCTACTAATTACGAACGATCAAGCACTTTTGGAAATCCATATTCTGCGCTTCCAACCTACAGATACGGTGAGTTCGAAAGTATTGTCCGAAGAACAAAAACGCGTACAGTAAAAATATGACAGTCTAATGAGTCATTCGATTTTGTTATAACTCGTCTATCCGGTGGAGCATTGAGAACTATTAGTTACTATTTTTTAGTTCGACGGGCAAGTGTTTCAAAGTAATTAAAGCCAAATAATCAATTAATTTGATTAAAATTTTCTGGATTGTAAAACAAGCCAGCCTTAATAAATAGTTTTACAAAACTTCAACAATTTGACCCCTCGAAATTACGTAATTCCTGTGGAAAGTAGTTATTCCATTACTGAAATGAAATAAAATATAGTTGTTAGAAATATGAAAAGTTGTTGGAAATATGAAAATATGATAAATACATTTATTTGTTCCAGGCGATCAGAACGATCGACCAAGAAAGGAGCATCGACGATCCCTCGATATTCGTGAGCTGTGACCTCGGCAACGAGGAACGAGCATTCACGCCTCTTCTCAAATATCCAAACATGAATTTCGATTCAACATCGATTCACCGAGTAACGAGTTTGTACGAATTTTTCGATCGAGTCGCGGCTCGAAAGTTTTGCTTCAGAATTCACCTGACCCGCCGAGTACCGGGCACTTCCTGTCCGGTAGCACGAGCTCACTCGAGCATCAAAGATGTCCTCGATTATCCACAAAGCAAACTCTACTACGTCCTCAATTTTTTAAGTATCTTGCCCTCTTCCCGGGATCAGAATTTCGGCCAATTGTCAATGTGGATAAGGCTCGGTTGCGATCCCACAAGAATCGAGACGTTGAAGGAACGAAGAGGAATTTTTAGCCAACGAATTGACCATGGAGCGTCGCGACGTTACGACGGAAGACTTACACCCGCCACACGTAGAAAGCTCGATAAGACCCGAATCGACACTTCGAAGACTGAATCGACCGCGATCACTCGAGCAGAACAGAAGAATTATCGGTCATCGCGGATAGCGGACAACAGATTTTCCAACGGGTTTCCGCAGTCTGCGAGACTTGAACGTGAATCATTAGCGATTGGTCAGTCGAACGAATACACAAAACATTTTGCATTGCCTTTCTTCCTCAGAAATCGAAAAATAAAGGACCGGGAAATTGGGAATTTAGTGATCCGAAGTTGATAAAAAAAAATAATACTGCTTTTTCTTGACGGTTTCAGACGATAAAAAATCGCCGGCGTCAAGAGAATCTCCCGTAAATGAAAAATGGTCATTCGAGTCAAATTCACCCGCGGTAACGCGAGACACCTCGATAGCGAAGAGGTCGTATTCGTCGATATCCGGTGAAATCGATGCGGAGGACACGACGTCCGAGGAGATGGTTCACCAGGGAGAAAAGAAACGCGAAACTCGGTCGATTCATTATTAATATTTAATTGTAAGGATCGGGTGTACGTGAAACTTTGATTTTCAAAATTTTAAACGTACGGTGTTACGCTTCGTGCACACGATCGAATCTATTAACAACTGGGTACGCTTTCAAGCGTCGACAGCCATTTTTCAAACTCGGTACGCCACTCGATGCTGTTTTATTCGACGAAAATTCCTCCTAAAGCTCACAATTAACTTTGAGAAGTCTGTACGAAAGTGCTGTTACCTCAGTCGCGATATTTAGTGCAGGCGGTCCGAAGGGTTATTCCTAAAAACGTTTCGATCTATCGAGTCGATCGAAACAAGTGACAATCCGATCAGACGGAAAGAAGCCTCGATCCGTAGGATCCTCGCTCGTTCCGATCCACTCGATAGATGGCATTTCCCAAGCGACGCTTCTCTCCAATTTATGAGAAACAAAAGAATCTCGTGCACCAAAACATTCACGGTTTTTTCTAAGCACCGTTCACGAGTTATCGGAAAATTGGAAAAAGGTTGAAGCGGGAGATGACAATTGTACTCAACCAGACATCTTCCACTACTTCTCGTTAAACAAAGCATTAATCTTTAATGCAAAAAAATCCAAGTTTCACATAGACCTTCTATTATAATATTTTTTGAAGCTTTACCGTTAGAATTTCCATAGCTATAATTCCGATGTATATATTTCAATTTCAATCAATAATATTGTGTCATGAAAATAGATTTATGGTGAAAAAATCGGTGGATGGGAGCGCGATGTTGGAAGGGGCCGTCGACGGAGAGGAAACCAGTGCCAGTGTTAATGAATTCAACAAACGCATACGTATCGTAAGAAACGTCGAGTTTTCTCTGTTCCAACGAAGTCTTTTTATCGTGCCAGGAATTTGGCGGTGCCGGATTACCCACGCAGCGGGATTAAATACTAGACAGTCCTTGTATATCGGGAGTGCACCCACCCTATCGGAATACGATTCATACTAAAATTCTTTTTGAATATTCATCGAGATCAAGATCGCGAGGATTGAACACGATTTATTCGCGGTAACTAACCGGACTAGGATTATCACTTTGAAACGAGAAAAAAAATTAGCAAAAGTAGTGTTTAATTCATTGATCCAAACGAAACGAAGAATCTCGCGATAAGACGCGTCACGCCAAACGTGCATCGACGTAATCCGGCGCTGCTGTTTCACGAAAGAAAGATTTTTTTTACATAACACAAATTGTTGAAAACGGGTGGAAACGTTCCATCAGGGTACGATACTGAGTCCTCGGGAATCGGAAAGCTCCGTTCAAGACCTTGGAAGTGTATTCAGGGAGGACGATAATTGGCGAGGGTACGGAAAACGATCGATGGTCGTCCAAGAGAGTAGGTCAAATTTATCTACCAGCACGTTTCATCGATCTCTCAAAATATATATATAAAAACTCACGTTCTCGACGTTTTTTCAGAACATACCGAAGATCCGAATTCGCCAACTGGAGCTGACGAACGAAGAGTAAATTCTTACATTTTTTCCAGCCGCGTAAGAATCTACGATCCGGCAAAACGTTCATTGAAATAACGATATAAAAAAGCAACAAAAAAAAAAATGTGAAAAATCTATCGCTCGGGACACGGAAATTGGGATAAAGAAAATGACAATTTAATTCAGCTCGGGAGAAGTTGCGACGCTGTGGTTTTGAGGATAGAGAGCCTGACGCTTTTTCGGGGTTGCCCCTTCCTCGACGATCCCAAGATTCGTCAAGTTTACGTCGAGTTCTCGTTTTTGGGGTATCGCGGCGCGGACCTGGAGACTATTTCCGTGTCAAAGCCCGCGGCCAATGTCAAAGCGTACTTCAATTACATGAGAAGTGAGCGCCTCATCGAGAAATTACAAAAAAACTTTTATAAGTACAACAGTACGATCCGAGTATACGCTCCGTATAATTGTTGCAGAATTTAACTTCGATGCCGAGAAGCATCCGGCGCAGAGAAACGCGATGCGAGATATAATGACGGGGAACGAGAGCCCAATGATTAAATTCGTTCTCGTCAGTGAACCCCTCGTTGATGAAACGGAGACGAACGAGTGTGAGGAAGTTGGGTTAGTTTCATCCAATTGAGATTAATCCTTTACGTTTTCGCCAGCGTAACAATAATCGTATTATTCTCGTTTCGATCATAAAGTTACGCTTACTTCGATATTCGCGATCATATCCTTCGAGGGGGATCCAAAGACGTGACTCTGACGATCATGAACGCTGAGCGAACCGAACCGTACGGTACTCTGAAAGTGAGAAGAAACGAAAAAATACGAAGCTAACGTCCCGAAGTTGAAGTCTGTTTGACGATAGCGTGTATGGCAAAATTTTTTGTTTTTGAGAAACTTTAGAGGTTAGAGTTGACCGAGACGCTTCGTGCAAGATTGTCCCACGAAATATGACAAGAAACCGGTCGATTATTAATAGTAGACGCGTCAGGACAAATCCCAATTCGTTTGTCGTATTCACCGTACACTCTATTAACGAACAGACCACGGAAGAATACAAGTAACGTAATGTATTTATTTCAGATCACTCTACTGGGTGCCGAAGCCATACGACGTTGCATGTCGAATTTGTGATTCGAAGCTGTGCAAACAATTTTTGTGATTCGACTTTTACCGCGTGGTCACAGTTTTGTCGAATAATAGTAGTTATTAAAGCTGAGACTGCTCGGAAGGTTTGTTGGGATGTAAATCGTAACTGAGTGTTTCTCCATTGAAATTAATTATTATGAAATAGCTTGAATACAGAAAAATGTGTCCGAATGGTAAGTGAGGCGAACGCAGGAGAGGTTAAAGTGAATTAGCTATAATATTCTATAGTGGATACACGCGACAACAATCAATTTATAAACTTCAAGTTTTAGTCGTCAGAGTAGGAGGTAAGATATTCTTGTCTGATAGAAGAGGAGCTGCTCGTCGAAGTTGAATAATTTTGGCCGTTCGACGCGGCTGATTGTTTCTTTTTCAGAGCCGAGTACAATCGAGTTCTTCGAAATATATCGTTGTGTATGCTCGTAGACATCTGAAAATCCCGGCAGTCCCGTGGCTCTCGCGCTATCGTCCAAGCACCCTCGATCGTGTCGACACCTTGGCAAACTCTGCATGCGCCTGATCGATCGACGAAAAAAGTATTACATTTTTCGGCGCAATGTTAAATCAGACAAAAAAAATATATATCGCAACTGGTCCATACGCTCAAGTTAATGAAATGGAAAAAAAATCACTCTTTCGATGGCACCCGTTAAAATTGATCCACGAGCTGCGCTTTTTCACGTACTTTTTTAAAAATATATATATTAGTAACCTTTTTGCCTGGTTCGAGCAGTAAAATTCGAAATGACGAAAAATAATATTAGAGTCCTTATTTTTGATAATTTCAAATTTTATACTATATAGAGAGTTTGGTGTAAAAGTGAAAACGGACCTACAAAGACGGCCAACGACTTTGTTCGATTATCCATAGCGACGAGTGAAAATGGTCCACCACGTGTGAACGGCGCATAACCCGTCGTGTTCCAAGTATAATTCAGCAAACTTCTACGTCGTATTCCAACGGGGAAGTTAAGTTTGGCCAATGAGACGTTCACGCTGTGATTCTTGACTAGCATGTCAATACGAACACCCGCTTCTGTCGTTATCCACGAGCCCGAAAGCCTGCACGGCAAACCTGCCGAAATTAAGAGTCTATCAGTACGAGTTTGTTCGCCGTTACGGATTTTGGGATTATGGTCGCAATGTTGAAAAAAAGTTTCAACGATACTTGACAAATTCATATTTTCTTTGAATCTTTCAAAAACTTCGAGCCTAAAGATATTTATATCTCAAAAACGTTGCTTTTTTAAAACTATGACTCTCAGCAGCTGACGCATTAAAAACACCGATAAAAAAGAGTGATCCTTTCGTTCTGAAATATTTTTTTACTATTTGTTTTTGAAATATTTGAAATTTATCGGTTTAACGAAGACACGCATTGCTATGAGGATGCAACAATAACATGAAAAACAACAACAACAATTCGAACCTTCTTTATGGTTATTCCGATTTCTATTCAATTTAAGGTCCTCCAATTCTTCGATTATGCTGTTTAATATTTGACCGGCTACTTGTCTAGTCTCCTTAATGATTGCTGTATCGTTGCTACGAGGTCCTCCGATTCTCTTTAAATGTTCACTTTCAACGGTGGTTTTCCCTTCCGGTGAGAGTGATCTCGTCCCGTTTACTTTTTTGGACTGTGGACTCGTTTCCGTTGTCGTCGAATCGTTACCACTCGCGAATGTTGGTCCTCCCGACGAATTCGATCTATCGGATTTTTCGACTTTTGAATTTTTCCTCGTTCGGAAATTTTTAATACTCTTGCTCGTTGAAGGTTCGCGCGTCCTCGTGGTCTTTGGCGTCGTCGGTGTTACTTCGACACTGGAAAGTGAATTCGTTGAATCGTTGCTCGGGAAATTCAATGACGAACCCGTTTTCTTAGTGTCGTTTAGCCTCCTCGAAATATTGGAATTGATTTGAAAATCTCGTTCACTGCTAGCTGGATAATCAGCAATTTCGGCCTGATTATTCGAACTTGAAGAACCGTGATTCTTAATATTTTTAATTTTTTTTCCGTTATTACGAGCTAGAAAATTTGTCATTTTTGGATGAAACGTTTTTGCAGCGTCAATATTTGAATCACCGAGAAACCGGGCTCCACTCAAATGATTTCTAAATTTGTTGTGCGATGAAAATGAACGGGAATTTTGAAATTCTCGTCGCTTCGGATTTATTGGATTTCCTTCGTTATTCAGATAATTCAAATCAGTGTTCTCGTTGTACGGTATTTTTTTGTAAAAATGACGTTCCGGCAAGTTGTATCGATCGAAAGCCATCGGTTGATCTTTCGATAGAGAAAAGTCTTCGTTATCACCCACGGGGCGCGTTAAACCTTCATTATACATTTCATTCCGAATTGGCGAATAATTAGGAGCCTCGTTAAATTCAGGATTATCATCCCGAACGGAATACTGATAATTATCAAAATCTTCAACGCCTGGATAGTTTATCCCAGTATTCAAATTTCCGTAAGGCTCTTCTTGATAATTTGCATCGTTGAAATTTTCGAGTTGATCAGCGGATCGATAACCGAGTGATTTATGGAGTCCACTCGTTGAAAACTCTTTATCGCGATTCGTTCGCGTCGAATTTTCAATTTGTCGAATCAATCTGATCCGCGGATTGTACAATTTTTTCTTATTTACATTTATTTTCTTTCTGACTTTGCGATACTCGGTTCTTTTTCTCCTTCTCTTTCTACGGTTTTTTTCGCGTCTCGAAGATTTATAGTTTTCACGAAATCTTTGAAGACGAGGAGTTACGACGCTTCTTTCTTGATAAACTTCCGTCGGTGAATGAAGATCGATTAGTTTTTTCAAAGTTTGCTGCATTTTTGGCGATTCGAGCTCGGCCCGTGCAAATTTTGCAACCAACCGTTGAATCGATGAAGTCTTTGGGTTTGGCAGTATTACTTTGACTCGAGTCATTCGGTCGTTTCGACTTTGAAAAGGAACGAATCTTTTCTTCTCAAAAATCGGAGCGTTCTCCATAGCAATCAATGAATCTTTCTCGGGAGATGTCAATTGATCTTCGGACAAGTCCGCCCGATCCATCTCGTTGATCGAAACTTCCGTTGAAATTTTCATTATTCTGTTTTCGACGGAAGATTCCGGAAGAACCGTTTTGCCAGTTACCAAGATCATTACGATTGTTCTGCATTCAATAATTCCGAACGTTAATCTCGTTATTTATTCTTCATCAACAGTAAAGTAATCAAAAGTTAGCAATAAACCGGCATCGCATGACCAATTCCAGTTTACGTGAAAATAAACATTATTTATCTTATATTATTGTTTGATCGTCCATGATTGATGATTCAGGAATATTTAGTAGAAAAATATTTATAGCGGTGATGCATTGAATTTTCAGAAAATTGGATAATCATTTTTTGAAGGTTTCGTTTAATGGTCAATAAAAACTTGCATGAAAAAACTCAGCCGCATTCCTCGAAGAGGTTAAACGAGCGTCCGGCCATTAGAGACGCCATAATCCCTCGATGCAGAGTTCATCGATGCGCAATCCAGGCTCAAATCCGGTAAATCTTCAATCAAACGTACCGGCCATAGTTTCTCTTTTTTTTTTCTTTTTTTTTCGGCCAACGATACGTTTCCGATACGTCGTTGCTTTTGGACTCGACAATATTCACACGTGGTGGTCCTTGCGCCTATCTTCGTAACTTGTGTCAAATTCATTTTTCCGTCAAGTACTATGGAAACGCGTCAAAGAAGACGATTTTCATTTTACGTATGCCACTTATCGAAAGCACTTCGGACAGGTAGAATCAGGAGCGTTGCGGACGACTCTTATCGTCGTGTTCCGTCATCCATCTGACCAATTATTTTCATACGCGTTTTAAGTTAACTCTGCATAAAACGTGCATCCAGAAACGTAATCCTTTTTGTCAAATTCCCCGGGGAATACGAATTGCCAAACGTACTCCGGTTGTAATTGCCAAATGTTCCGATTGATAAAAATTTATTGTTTATTTTTTTCTCCAACGGTGGATTTTTATTAATTTACTTTTGTCAAATTCCCCCGGAATACGAATTGCCAAACGTACTCCGGTTGTAATTGCCAAATGTTCCGATTGATAAA
>JAPYZI010000545.1:0-92545 GCA_030523105.1 Ophioninae sp. A BG-2022a
TAGGCATGATTTTATTACCTCACTCAACAAAAGTAAGATGTAGCATTATTTTAAATAAAGAAATATGTTTCATTATTGGGTATTTTTGTTTTTATAACCATTTTCTTCATAAAAAAAATTTGTTTTCTCGGAATGGGGGTAATATGATCATAGGGATTATCTTACTTCTACTTGGGGGATCATCTTACCCATAGGGGTGCACAAGATGAATACTTCGTAAGATTTTAAAAAAAACGAAATATTTTGATGAAACATAAATTAATTCATGGTTTTGAGTATTAGGAAACTTGGACAGATAAATATACTAGTAATAATCGCCTTTACTGTTGGTTTACCTTGAAAAGTATGTATTTCACAGTGATTCCCGCTTAGGGGGATCAACTCGTACTACTTTCCCCTACTTCATTTCGGATCTGTTTATTGAAAAAAATATTCAAATATTTTTTCAATGAAATAATATTCTAAAGTGTCCTTAATATGAAACGTAAATGTGTATTCTAAATTGCTAAATAGCGAATGAGCGATATAAAATGGAATGTATAAATTAAGTTATTACCGTCGTATTTACCCCATTCTATATACATATATATATAATTGGGCCGATATATAATTCGGAATGGCTTATGATAAGCGCTAGATATGTCCATAGCCGCACAATTCTGTTTTCCTAAATAACATTATAAAGCTGTGGCGGATTTGAAGTCAAAGTAGCACAACATTTCGAACCGCGATGTCGTTATTGCGAAAAGCTTCGTGCAACGTGTCACGTTTCAGGTAGCAAATGTGTATCCGGGCACGCAAAACACGAAAATTGCGATATACGCTTATATGTTGACCGCATTCATGCATACTGCAAAATTAAAGGTGGCGGTGAAACGAATATCACGGAACATAGGTGACCGCGTATTCGCCCTTTCTAGTAAAGTTGTATATGTGTTTAGTAGAAAACTCATGACTCTAAACAGGGGGGTTATGATTAAAGAAAAATGGGGTAACATTAAAATAAAAATCTTTTTCAATTATTATTTAATCGTACGTGGAAAATATGACCCATAGTGAACGAGTGTAACGAATAATTGCTAAGAAAAGTAAAAGTCTTAAAATCCGCAAACTTTTACAATTTTTATTCGAAAATGTATTTTTTTCATAAAATATGTGATATCTAAAAACCGTCTCCTCCCCCCAATATAATATCATTATTTACTCAGCAAATAACTCGTGAAAAAATAATCGGAGACCATTTTCAAGAAAAGTCACTAAACTATATAATTACCAAGTCTAGCTAGTAAACCGTGTATCTAAAGTCATTAAACAACTAGCGTTTCTTCGCGACGTTGTTCAAGAAAAACTCGAAATTTTGTTATATGTGGAAACACTTGAACCTCATAACACATTAATTTTTAAAAGCTGTCATAAATACGTTATTCTGAATTTATAGCTGATAGTGAATAGCAATTGGTAGTGTGCTTCAAAAAACGTCGGGAGTCCCAACATTGCACATCCAATTTTAGCCCCTTAAGGATTCATTTTCCAAAAACACTGAAAGACCTATTTCTTAATTTTTATCGAAAAGGGTTAGTGCAAATTTTCATGGATTCAAATTAAGAAATAATGGATTCTCATCCATACTTACATCCTACACTGTATTCCATTACTTAGAGAATTTCGTAAAATCTTGTCTTCGTGAATACTTACATCGGAATAGAAAACCTACTGTTCAAATGTAACGTAATTAGTTTCAACGGTTTTGTCTTGTTGACGAATCAGTCAGTCAGAAAATCTTTTTTTATATTGAATATGAATATCGATTTTTGCATAAAAATACCGGATTATTAATAAAGTAGCTTATAGCTGTTTATTACTTGGATTACTGATATTAATAAGAGATAATTGAGTAAAGACTACGAAACCACTGGTTATTGATGTAGTAAATACCGTTTGTCAGAAATCATCAAGGTTATTGTGTGTTTTATTGTTGTATGGTCACCAGTCTAATGGGCCAAGGTGAGTGCTGTGTCGATTTGTTCTGATTGCTTACGTGACACTGTTGTGCGTAACGTATCATTAAAATAGTATCCGTAAATCGCAAAAGTGACGTCCATAGGTAAAATTTACATGCTATATGTTGCGGTGTAAGCAAATTGTCCCTATGTATGTTCAGCGATTTTAAGTAATTTGGAAAGTAGCATTTTTTACAATTTGTCTCTGTATTTTCACTTGAGATTAATTTTGATTTTTTTTCCTACGTCGTTAAAAAGTAGTTAAAAAAGTTCATAAAAATAGATCTTGAAAATGGTGCCAATAAATAAGTGTGATTTGGATACTCTTCAATATACAGCATCTAAATTTTATCTTTGCATGTAATTTTTCGGTCTATTCTTGTTAGTTTCTGTTTAAAAAAATTATTGAAACGTACAAAACAGCCAATAGAAGATAAAGCTCAGCATAGAAGGATATAAATACCAAATGAATAATTCTACAAATGACGTTTTAGAGAAAAAAAATTAAGGATTAAAAGATTAAAGATCAAAACCATTTTGATACCAGCTTTTTATCATCCTCCCATGCTCTTCCAACTTTTCCCATATGTGCTGCGCAAAATTAGAAACAGCATGTTTTAATTACAAAATATATATTTTATTTTAACAATTAGAAATGCTGATTTTATTTTCCAATCCAAAGATCGATAAGTATCAATTACTTTAGATAAGTTAAAGTTGAATCATTCGTACATATTATTTTATTTGACCGTGTCCCAGGCGTTGTCATTTCCCCCCGAGCTGTTTTATAGCCCTACCGGAGCTTTATTCGAAATATTGCATCCCTTAAAACGAACCGCTCGAATTTTACTTCGCGCCTCTCGCCCTTTCTTTCTCTCATCCTTCCATTTTTTTCTCTTGTTGCTTCCCTTTGGAAAACACACGTGTCCTCCCTCGATAAATATGCCAAAGAAGGGCTTCCCCCGTCGAATAAATGAAATTTACGACCTATAATTCAAAAATAATTTGTTCTCCATAAACAAAGAGGATTATTATATGCGTTGCCACAAAGATTCGTGGTCGGCGCACGTGTGTATTCTCGCTTTTACGGAGGACCTTACAATGTTGCAATCCTCGGATTTTTCCAGAGTGAGGACGAGAGATAAGAAAGAGGAAAAAAGCTCAAGTTGTATTGCATTTCGAACCGATAAAAATGCTTTATAGGAAGGGTTATGCGAGACAAGAAACGCAATAAAGTACGTATACGTCAGGATATTCCAATGCCCCTTATCGCGAACAGTTTTTTCTACACGTAGTTGCAGGTCAGGCCACAAAAATATCCTGGCTCTGTTTAAATTTTGTAAAATAAGAATGGAGACCGCTCTCTGGAATCCTTTGGCCCCTCTTATGTTCGTCTTAATTTCTTCAAGAATCGTTGCATTCAACGATATATTTCTCGTGGTTTTCTTTAAATATTTGTTTCTTGACTTAACAATAGTAGTTGTATTCCAAAATTCCTTTATCATTTATTCTTTAGGTATTTATTTTATTAAATCATGAAATTAAATAAATTATTTTTCTTAAATGAACAATAAAAAAGTGTCTTTCTATTTAAAATTGTTTATATAATGCAATCCGTAAGAATAAAAATTCAATTTTTTTTGTCAACCAGATAAAAAGAAATCTAGTACCTACGGGATACAATATAGAATGTTGTATTACTGTTGGATAATAAAAATTCTTTCCGAATGTCATCTGGAACCATAAATTAATACAATTTGCAATTTCGTGTCTTTCGTCCATAATATTGTTACATTTTTTTCAGGAATCTATATTTTAATTCAATCCACTCATCTTTTTTATTTAAAAAAAAATTAATTTTTACCAAAGAATCCATTTTTCTTCATAAAATTAGATCTATACCGAAAAATTCATTTCTCACTTTTCCCGTCATCAACAATTCGCTACAAAATGTAACTGTAAAAAACATACATTTCTTTTTCTTCGATCTCCAGAATTTTTTCCTTCGTCTTCCTATTGCGTTTCACCTGATTGTTGAATTTAGATTTAGAAGTCTAATAAATATGGAATAATCTAAAAAAAAATTAAATAAAAGTAATTCAATAAAAAATATTTTTTTTTCATTCAATTTCGTCATTTTTAAATCTTTTATAACGATGAAAAAACAAATTCGAATATCTTTCTTTCATTTTCACGAAAATAACCATTAGAATGTTTATTTTCATTGCATCTCGACGATGCTCGCTTTAATGTCAGTATTTAGTGTTCGCTTGGCATAATATATTACATTGTAAATGGTGATGACGAGAGGAATATTCAGTTACAGGGGTTTGCAGACAGAGAGAAGAAGAAACAGCAAGGGACCCTTATAATTTGTCCGACCTCAGCTTGTTGCAGGCTTCTTTGGATTACCCGATTGAGTGAGCTTTCTTGGCTCACGTACGTCGATGCTGGCCCCTGCATCAGGACGGGGTGTAATACGTGCGGTGATACGGCAGACGGCGCACCGGCGGAAGAGAGAGGGGCCGGGGAGGGGGGGGGGGGACGAAGCTCTCGCATGTCTGGCACTTAGCATGCCGACAAGAGGCAGCCACAACTGCATCAGCAAGAGCCAAAAGAGAGACAACGAGAGAACGAGACAGAGTGAGAAGGGGAAACAGAAACATACAGAAGGGTCAGAGAGGGGACAGGGCAAAGGCAGAGAAAAGCGCTGATACGGAGAGAAATTTCAGCAACGTGGCTGATGAACTCCCTATGGGTTGTTAACACGTAATTTGTGTAGTGTGCGTACATACATGCGGTAATTAATATAATGAAAGCTTGTAATAGCGTTAAGATTTGATAGACACGTGGCAATAAACTAACGCGTTAATATTAACGTGTACATTAACGCGTTAGTTTGAACACTCTAAATCAGTTGGATAAGTTAAGGCTTTTATTCGTACAACATTCCTAATACAATTTGTCTCTTAAGGGAAGACGATTATTTACAAATTTGAAAAAAATTGATTTTTTTTCCCATATATTGATAGTTCGATTTTTTAAGAATATTTTGTCCCATTTTTACAACGAAATTCCAAGAATTGCTGGAGTTCTCGCAAAATCGTCTAAGAAAATTAACCATGTACTACGGATTGGCCATTCAGCGAAATGTGGAAAGCGTAGAAGATATAAAAGAAGCTATAATCGGTACGTATCACCATTTATGCTCGACCAACGAGAATCCCAACCATGAGAACCGATAGCTGGTGCAAAGAGCCGATAGCTGGTACAAGTGGCAAAAAGCTCAGGATACTAGTGAAGCTTTTAAACACCCTCTGCCTCTTCATCCTCATGTCCACGAGCACCTCGTGCCGATCTACATGGATTTATCTAATGGGGATTTATTTGCAAAGATGCTTGGGTGGCCATACGCAAAATACGGATGAAAGCTTCAATTCCACCGTATGGCGATTGGCTCCAAAGTATTTGCACTCCCGCTTGAGTGTCATCGAAATTGCAGCTTTTCTTGCAGCTATCATAGTCAATGGGGGAAATGCTGCAATTTTGAGATTTATGAACGCTCTGGATATGACTATTGGAAGACAGGCGAAGAAATTTGTAAAAGAAACCGACGAGCGGCGGCTATTCCACTGAGAGGAGCAGCAACTGCGAAATCTTTTTAGAAGGAGGCCGAAGGAGAAGTAATTCCAATTCTGTATGGAATAGAAATGGAAGCGTTTTTCTCAAATCTATGTTCTTCCCAACTGCTGGAGTGATTACGCACAAACTATTCCACCGATTTCGATGAAATTTGTCACACATCTTCGTCGCATCAGCAGTTTGTCGGTGAACCTAAATATTATTTCAACTTCCAAAAATAAAATCTACTCTTGTCCTCAGATATAGCAAAAATTTCGTGAAAAACCACAAAATTGATTTACTAAGCTGCCGTTTCCTGAATTTTGCACATATTTCAAAAATTCTCGTTTACCGACACCGTATGGCTCTTATATTTAACAATCGTTTTTATTTTATTTTTCAGGTAATTACAGCTGGAGGGAGAACTACAGCAGAACGGCATTTTTTAAAAACCTTCTTCTAAACATTAATATAGACAATGGGATATTTTGAATTTAAAATAGTGTTGTAACGGGTATCCGCGGTCCACGAAGTCCGAAGGGAAAAAACATCAGCAAATATTGTCGAGAAATAAACGGTATAACCTTTAATAATCAGGAAGAACACCATTGCATCTAATTAACAAAGAGAATAAAAACAAAAAAACTCGATGAATCGATGTAATAAAAAAGGAAATATCTAAAGAAAAACGGAACTCGGAAACCCAATCCACGGAAGTCCCTACCTAAGTCCTATCCGTGTCAGGTAACTCAAAGAAAGATAAATTATCATTGTTGAGCGCCAGACTGGTTATAGGAAAATCAAAACGCGAAATACAAAAAAAGGAAGAACATAAAGGAGGGGGAGACATCTCGGAGTATCGGGTGCAGACGGGGTTCATCCGAACCTCGTCACTCACGACCGAATTTCACTTTTATTTATCGCACGAAAAAGCCAATCACACGATGCACTCTGAAATTATGAAAAAAAAAAAAAAAACAGAAGGGAAAATCCAAATCCAATTCGCACACTCACATACGCGCGGAAGAATTCAGTCGGGTAGCGGGTGATCGCGAGGAAACCGTCGATCACGCGTATTTCCTGGCTCGCAGAAATGTATAAACGGGGAATTATGAATCTTATTGCTAGAACACACGCTTATTGCGAACCCGAATTTCCTAGGTATTTCTCGATCGTTACTTTTTTCCGACAACGGCGACGCACGGAAAGGTCGGGGACAAGGGAGCGCTGGCACTCTCGGATGAGACGGAACACCCGTCCACGCTCTTCGCAGAGGGAAACGGTACTCATTCGATCGAAACGGCGGAGGCTCAATAATTGAAAACAAAATGTTCTCCGATAGTTCGTTGTAACCGCCACTGTACGAGCCGAAACGCTCTCATGAATTTTTCCAAAGCCAATGTTCGAATTTCCCAAAAGCTATTACGTGAAGTACGGAGGGCGTACGTACGGCGACAGTCCAAGGCTGAATGGCGGACGATGCCGGCCGGGTCCGCGTGCTCGTTCCAAATTTTCTCCAGATCGGCGGTCCTTCTCGAAATTTCCTGACGAAGGACGCCGCCACGTGGTCACCCAGCGATTTCCCACTATCGATCCTGGACTATCGATCGATGCGAGTCCTCGTTCTTATCGCTCGGGTTCATGATGGATTTCCCGGAGGTGCCGAAGGCGCTCGCTGCGACCGGCTCGTCGCCTTCCGGCAGAGTCCGGGGGGTGGCGACACGCGGTCTTCGATCGCGCCCGTCGATTCTTCCAGGCCGTGTCCGCCGGTGTCGTGCGGCGAGGGTAAGGAGGGGGGGGGGGGGGGGGGGCGTCGCCGGACGCACGCGGGGACCGCCGTATCCCTTTTTTCCTACACCCTTTTGGCAAACCTGGTGCCATGACGTGGATTGAGGATGGACCGTCCCCGTCGCACCCTCGGCGCATCCTCGTGACGCCACGTGACAGTGTATAAAATATTTCTTTTCAAATGATTAAAATATCGAAAATAATTTTAAAAATCACAAGAAACTCATAATTTTCGATCTTCAAAATGGTCTTCCCGTCTTAACGCTTTACTTAAAGCTTTCCTCCTCAGAGCATTCCTTATAAAAATAACATCTACACTTCATTTGAGGTTTCTCTTCTCAGGGCATTTGTCATAAGCTCTTAAATCTTCATTTGAGGCTTCTCTTCTCAGGGTATTCTTCATTAACCTAAGCCCTCAAAGCTTAATTTGAGATGTCCCATCTCAGGCTATCCTTCATACTTTTATTCATATAACTCTTAAATATATAACCCTATTTTTAATATAATTTATATCGTAGCTCTTAAAGCTTCATTTGAGGTTTATCTTTTCTATAAACCCTTATAGAGTCTAATTGTGACAATTTCTATAGGGCCTGTCACAGCAGGACACGCTTTATACATTATAGGGACGGCCAGTATAAATAGCTTCGAGTAAATCGATTATTTTAATTACTAAACCCATACTCAACCGGAAAAGTGAAAGATTGCTGTAGGACAGCAGAAAAGTCGACAACGGAAGGGATAGGGAGGAGGAAATGTAAAAACTCGGAGAGGTGTACATGGAACAAACAGATACTTTTGGGACTAGCGTACTTCGTGTAGCAAAGCTAGTAACTTCGAAAAATCGATATTTATACCCAGCGTTGAACATTTTTTTCAAAAAAAGATTGTGGTATGAAAACGTTGCGTAGTAAATAATGACTGGGTAATTTCTCACGCGCCACATACGCAACTGGGTTCGCGCTTTTCGTTCTCGTTCAGACGAGTGACTTTTTTTGCTTAAATTTTGTATCCTTGGTACAGAATAATGAACGTAAAACTCGCTTTTCGAATCGATATTACGATTCAATGATTTTTTCCTCACCAATGGGTGCTCCGGTATTAAATTTTGATTTTGAATATTTTGATTGTTGAAATGAAAAAAAAAGAAATATATATATATGTTGAGCAATTGTTAATTTCGTCGAAATCAGTGAAGTGTGCCATCGCTTGGAACGAGTAAAAAACCAATGCAGCCAAGCCTGATGAATACCCCATCAGACACTTCGCATTCAAGTGCCTTCTCTGTTTCTTGAACTACTTTTGCAATACATGCTCAGTACTCTCGTGTAGCAAAATCGCTTTACCATGTTTTTTGGCTGGTAGTGATTCAACATATTTACGGCGAAACAATTATTTACACTCTTACTCTTAAGCGCGTCAATGATGTCCTGAAGGCATTTCTCTCGATACGTAGGGCACATTGGCGTACATTGTTTGGATACTGAGGAAAAAAAATTAACATCACAATACAAGACCGATATCTTGAAAAATGATCGAGTTATCGAAAAAAAAACTTAATTTTCAGTTTTTATTTACTTTTTATTGGAGCAAATAAAAATATAGATAATAATATGAAAAATATATATTTCATGATAAAATCCAATTATTTTTATTCACGATAAGACCAATTAATTTAAAATAAAAAAAATTATTAAGTACTTTGTGTTTTAAAAAAACCATACTGTTGGCTGTTTCCTAGATATTTTTTTGTACTCTGCTCTTTTATCCGTGCCTTTTGCAAGTAGCACCATCTTCAAGAAAAATGACGCATTTTTGCACTTTTTGATCGCAGGTATCTCCGTCAATATACATATATGTCACGACATTTTTAATAAACGTGTTTGGCCAGCAAGTACACGGTCCATCTGTTCACCAATTCAACCCTGATAGTCGTGACTCATCATCTATATATTAATTTACATATAGGTCGAGGTATAAAGAACTTTAATACAGCTTCGATGACTTTATTATGATAATGATTGTTACAAAGTGTCGTTCACGAGCGCGTTTATTATTGTGAACCCCCGAGTACATTATCGTGTTAAATCGTTAATGCATCGGCTTGCCCGAGTTCGCACGTCCCGTAAATGGGATAATACATAGGGTAAGGTGTACGCGTACATATCTGTATATAATAATAGGTAAAGGGTACGATAAAATTATGCACAGGTGGAGTGCTGTCGATGACCCGACAAGGCCTCGACCGATAATGGCTCGGATGACTTTAATTCACGGTTAAAAATACCAAACCATTTTTTAATTCGCTCGTTCATTATTTTCGTATACTTTCTCCCATTTCGAGGAGAAAGTGATTCGTACCGAGTTGGGTGACTGCCAGGGCGATAGTGGCAACAGGCACACGAGTTTTATCCAGTTTCTCCGTGCCCTCCTGAAAACGCTTATCTAACGTAATTGTCCGTTTATTGTTCATTTTGAATTAAAAGTGTATGGAACGATACACACGTCCGCAAAGGCGTGAAATTTGTCGTTAGGGTTTGGCCGGATCTAACGTGGTCAAGAAGTTGGTCCAAAATGATATAATTGTGGATTGGCAAACGTAGATCATACTGTGCATGTTTAGGCTTATCAAAAGCTGATGTAATTGTTCATTCACACTTAGCAATGATAATGTATCAATTTCAATAATAATTCAAGTCAAATTCAACATTGTTGGCGTTATTGCGTGTGCTTGACCGAGGTTTTGTAGTTGATATAGTACATTCATTCCAACCGCGCATCAGAATTTCTCAATTAAAAATTTGTATTGAATAATTAATAATTACCGAAAAACTCAATATACAGGGTGTCCGAAAATTCGATCTATTCCTTTAAAGGGGTTATTGTAGATGTCATTTGCAACAAGAAATGTCCCATCAACTGGGGGTCGAAAATAGATGGTTATTGAGATATTGACGTTTTTATGTTTTCTGAAGAATTACCTGACTTTCTGCCTAAAATAAAAAATTATTTAAAAAATACGCTATTGTAAACAACGATTTGATACTTTTCTGAGAGACCAATAGTTAGCGATTATTTAAAAACAAATTTTGCATCCAAATTTTACATGATTTGAAAATTAAGAAGCCTTAAGTCTTTAATTTAACTGAATTTCTTTTATCTTTCTCCTGAATCTCTCTTTATTTCTTTAAAAAAAATGTACGGAACCGTGTGTACATCGCTAACTCTTGGTCTCTCAGAAAAGTGTCAAATCGTTATTTATAATAGTGTATTTTATTCATAATTTTTTATTTTAGGCAGAAAGTCAGGAAATTCTTCAGAAAACATAAAAACATCAATATCTCAAAAACCATCAATTTTCGACCCCCCAGTTGATGCGACATTTTTTGTTGCAAATGACCTCTACTAAAACCCCTTTGAAGGAATAGGTCGAATTTCCGGTCATCCTGTATATTGAGTTTTCCAAGGAGTGCTGATTAATTCATCGCTGAAATAAATATTTCTCAATTTTATAAACTGACTGCCAAACGCAACAACGTCTATTTATTTTAAACGTAACCTACTCAAAGCTTTGCTCCAAATCTTGACAATACAATATTTTCAGAATTTGGGGCGTTTTCGTTTTGCAATCATTAACGTCTGCAGAGGCTATTTTCGTAGACGCGACCATATAAAATTCATATATTTATAGTTACTAATAGATTTAGGGAAAGATTCTTAAATAATGAATGTATTATTATTTATCTATTATTATATGATTATATACTATTAAATATTCATCAAATGTTCAATAATTTCCACAATTTTTTCATTTCCGTGCAGTAACGCCTTAAGAACAAGTTGAAAGAAAACCGTAGCAAATTCGTGGGGTGGCGTTATCATTAACTTTTTTAAAGTCCGCATTCTGGATTCACATCGACGCAAATTTTATACTCCGTATTAGCGAGGCATGCTCGTCGAGAGTATTAAGCCGGTACAATTACACAATAAGTGCTGCAAGTTTGCCACCTATTGCCATGGAAAATCGATTTTATCATGTTGATATTGCGACTATAAAGTTAGCGGGCTTTCGAATACCCACCGTGGAGCTTTAAACCACCCTGTTTCTCTCTCTCTCTCTCTCTCTCTCTCTCCCTCATCTGCCTATTTTCCATTCTCTCTCCCGCTCTCTAGCCGGCTACGGCCTATAGTATAATGTTCACATAGTTATAATAGCGCAAATTATACGTATATATAGCGTGTAGTCGCTTAAGGTTTTACCGGCATTGTAGTCATCGCCACATTATTGCGGAGAACATGAGTGGTAGGAGGACCACTCCGAAAGCTGATCGAGGATAAAAATCTCAGTTAACAAGGAAACAACCCCTCAGGCACTACGGACAAACACCCTACGTCGATCCGAAAAGCTAACCGAGCGCGAATGATTTGATGGCACCTCGTTTCTCGCTCTAATACATCGTGTGCTCCCTCGGCTGTCGTCATGTTATTACTTGCATTTTTTTTATGTCATTATTTAGTGTTATTATTATCGTCATTGGTATTATTGCTATAATTGTTATAATATAAATAATAATTTTTTTAAAATGTTAAAAACATCGCTGTACAGTTGTGCTTTTACTTTGGGCTATAATAATTATTAGACAATAATACAATTTTTCTAGATTATTTATTAAATATAATGATAGCAGTAGTTAGTACGATAAGTCCATTAATTATTACTATAACGATGAGTTTAATTTTTGTTATTATTGTTATCGTTATGTTCATAATAATAAGCACTGTTTCTATTATTATTATTGTTATTGTGAGTATAACGATAATAACAAAAAAATGTATATTGTTATCATAATAATAATTAAGTAGATTCTCATATTGAGAATTACAATATTATTATTTCTTTTATATTATATATAACCCTATTAATAATTATAAATAGTAATTGTTAGTGTGAATATAACGGAAACAATAATAAAAACATTAAAATAACTGTTATTATTGACATAGATACGGTTTATTGGAAAAATAAAACGACACCCAAAAAGATAATATCAGTGTACATTGGAAAAAACAAATGAAAAGATATCTATGTCGTTTATTACAGTTAATACTGTTATTGTTACCGATGTTACGTTCGTTGAGTATGCATGATGGAAAAGCAATAAATGCGATATCGTATCAAACAGGATTTCGAAAGAATCTTTCACACGCAATAATCTTTGAAATTGGTCGTTTTCAATTTAACGCGACCAGCTATGAATTTCGGATGGAAAATGATCGAGGCGGATCAGGATTCATCATAATTTCAATTTAAAAGGAATTAATACGCGCAGCTGGTGTTATCGGACGATAAAAACCGAACAAAATTTGCACACAAAAAACGTGGTTCCCCGAAGCGTCAACGATTTCGTCATCGTACAACGAATTCGATATTCTGCACTACGCAGCTTAAAACTCGATCCCAATCGAACCTTCGAATTATAAACAAGTGGAAAGTGCAAAAAAGCATTCGCCCATAATTTCATCATTTTTTTGTTCGATCATCGTAGTATCCGATTTTTCACGCCTTTCTCTCATCCCCTTTTCGAAGGTTTAAAAATCTCGCCCGCTCGTGTAGAATTTACGGAGTCGACTATCGCGAAATATGGCGGCTTGACAGAATTTAATTGCAGCTCTGCGATGATGGCAACCCCCGGAGGAAACTCAGGGATGCGTAAAGTTGTGGAGGCAAAACTGGGGTCGTACACCCGACCTACGTTTGCAGGGACGATCAAGGCTCATTGATAAATCATTTCCGGAGTACGCAGGGGAAAATCGTCGCCGACTGAAAATTGGGCACAAGGGTGGAAAAGAAGAAAAAAAAAATGGAGGAAGTGTCTCGACGTTCCACTTGTGTTCGGCACCGGAAAAAGAAGGCCTTGAGGCTAAACAAGCTTCGGGGAGTTCAAATACGAGACGGAGGAATTTTCCAATAAATAAATAAAAATGTAAGCTTTCAGTTAATAAACAATTCACTGATCGATATTGATGAATGGACGATCGGATTTCGTTCAATTACTGTACATCTGTTCAAACTGTTCAACGAAAACATTCGTTGGAAAACATTTTTTTATTTAATTGGTACTTCTTCTCCTTTAGGATCGGTAACTACTTCTCCTTTAGGATTCGGAACTTTACTGTGTGCTCAATCTCTTCGTTATGATGTTTTCTCCAATATGCCTGTTGAACTAACAAGTTCCGATTATTTTTCGATTTTTTACAGAATTTTAAAGTCGGACCATGGCTTTTTGCAAATTTTTGTATACCCCTTTTCCGCTTTTTTGGTGATTTTCCAAGTGGACTTTTCAGGAAAACTGTACGAGATATTGATACGAATCCAGCGCCATTATTTAAGTTAGGCAAAAACCTTTTTTAAGTACACCCGTTGAATCTCTTTAGCATACGAGAAACTCACCCTACAACCTTTTGAAATTTCGTGCTTTTTGAGATTCCGGAAAAGGGGCCCGAAAGGTCGAAAACATTATTTTTCGTTTTTAAATTTTTAAAAAGGTCTACTTAATTGTAAGTTTTCGGCTGGTTACAAATAAGTCTGAGTTTTTGCCGAAAGTACAAAATTAGACTTGAAAAATGCGAAAACCCTTTCTTGAATATTTTTTCGACATTTTTTTTCCAGCAAATGGAGTTTCCATCGTCATATTATTATCAATAATTACCCAGAAATTCAATGTACGTTGAGTTTTCCCATAATTACTGGTTAATTCATCGTTAAAATAAATGACCTATTTACTAAATGGACTGCCCAACGAAACAACGCACTCCATTTATTTGAAACTTAACCTAATCAATCGAGTTGATCCTTGATGATATCGTATTTTCAGAATGTAGTGCAATTTAATTCTATTTGCTTTGGAACTATAATCATCTGAAAAAGTTGTTTTCTCATCAGCGACCGTTTTAAATTCATATGCCAATAACTATTAAATTATGTAGTGAAAAATTCTGAAATAAATCATGTACTGTCAATCAATTAAGAACTATCATTCCGCAAATTGTCAAAAAATTCTGTGCTTTTCCAATATTACTAAATATTTTGTTAATCGAGTGAATAAGCAAATGGAAAAATGAATAAATGAATAAAGGTGTGATTGTATTAAATAACGATCTGCAACGCTTCACTGTGGCACATTGTGGTTGCATTGATGAGAAATGAGGAATAAAACAAATCTCACGTTTCATAAAAGTTTAATTTTGCGATACCTCTGGGTATACAGTATTTTTTGTTTCTTCAATATGTACGTAGATGGAAAGGCTATCTGGTTTGCGGATATGGAAACACGCAACATACAGATGTCAATGTCAATGGCAATCCGTACCTAAATCTAAACCACACAATTCTAAAGATGGACCTGGAGTTTTATTCATTGATTGCAAACGTCAATCGAAATGGGACTTGCAACCTGTTGAGGAATGTTCGAGGAATGAGGACGTCATCACCTTTGTAAGGCGCCGTTGAAATCATTGCTTTTAATACGTTTTTCATCAATATCTTAACTGCGAGACGCATGCCGTTGCACAACTTTTATTGATTAATATTCATTTTTTATTCATTTTTGTTAATAATTAATGTAATTGGGAACAGGTCATGCTTCACATGTGACAGCGGTTGCGGTTAGCCCGTATGGCGTGTGTTCCCCTTCGCTTCCGGCAGATCGCGCAGTACACATAAAAAAGTATATAATTTACCTCGATTAAGGTGAATGTTTAATTCAGATTGTATAATAATTTTAATGCGACGCAATTTGTTAATAAACTTTGTAGCTGATTGGATAGTAGCTGATTGGATATAGTATGAAACTTTGTTCTAAATTGGTATAGAAAATTTCGAGTTTCAAAAGCGTACACGAACCAACTTAACATTTATATATATATATAGATAACCTCAGAAGAAAAAAAGCATGGGAAATGTGTTCAGATAACGATTGAAGTTGATGAATCGTCTACATTATTCTTTACTCTAATCAAAGATTCAGCACAAATCAAGCATTTTTTACCCCAACACCATTTGACTGGACGAACGAACGAAAAATGACACATAAGAAAAACCGGAATCTACAGACGGTACAATCTAACAATATCAGTATGTAAATGCGGCGGTAAATATCACGCGGGAAATTTTGCTTAGCCATACAGACGTCATTTTCGTTTCGTGTTTTCGAGTAGCCACGGGGGAATAACTGTTGAACCGAGGGATTCGTATCCTTCGGAACTCTAGAAAAGAACAGCCGAGGAACCCGAAGTTGGAGAGAAAAATCGAGTGAGAGGCGCCGAGGAGAGAAGAAAACCTCATTTATTGGAGAATGAGAAGTCAGATAAGAGCGAAAATGTAAGAACTGGACGTTCCTCGTTGGCCAGTCCGTAATTTATAGTTCCAGACCGAGTGAGACAGATAGATTGTGAGATATAGAGAAATGGAGGGATAGGAAATGAACGGAGAGACTTCGTAACTGACGCACGCTCGCACTTTTCCAAAGTATATAGGGTGTCCCACGTAAGAATATCGTCCGTGAAATGGGGATTGGGGGTGAAATTCTGAGTCGATTGATACAAGCATGTATAGTTTCCAGATTAACTCCTGAATTGTTATTAATTTTTGAAGGCCAATCGGGCGCGACTGGTGGGCGGGCTTACATCGGTGAGCGACACGCACGTGCGGTAGTGCCCGGCGGAGTGGTACCGCCACCATGCTCGTCGGTGTGAGCGCTTGCATGAGGTCGTGTGTGCCTCGCTACGAAGAAGACACTATTGGTGTGTGCGCTCGAATGTGTAGTGTGATTCTTCAAATTGTTCAACGTTTTGCTTTTTGCTCCGTTTCAAAACTATTTGAGAATCGAAAAAATCGTTTGACCCACTTACAGCAAAAACAATCGTGTTTTTTGAAGTTTTTTACGTTTGTTTCAAGGAAATTTTTGGTTTTGGAGGAAATGAATCGTAGATTCGTGCTTAGGAGATCAAATTACATCGAAATGGACCAATAAAGAAAATATTAAAAATCCAACTTTTTTTTTTTATTTGTAGGCATCTAAAGTGTTTTCACTAAATAATCGGTAACATCTTCTCCTTTAGGATTCGGAACTTCATTGTGTGCTCAATCTCTTCGTTATGATGTTTTCTCCAAAATGCCTGTTGAACTAACAAGTTCCGATGATTTTTCGATTTTTGACAGAATTTGAAAGTTGGACCATGGCTTTTTGCAAATTTTTCTATTTCGCTTTTTTGGTGATTTTCCAAGTGGACTTTTCAGCAAAACTGTACGAGATATTGATACTAATCCAACGCCATTATTGAAGTTAGGCAAAAACCTTTTTTAAGCACAACTATTGAATCTCTCTAGCATACGAGAAACTCACCCTACGACCTTTTGAAATTTCGTGATTTTTGGGATTCCGGAAAAGGGGCCCGAAAGATCGAAAACATTTTTTTTTCGTTTTCAAATTCTTAAAAAGGTCTACTTAATTGTAAGTTTTCCGCTGGTTACAAATATGTCCGAGTTTTTGCCGAAAGTACAAAATTTGACTTGAAAAATGCGAAAAACCTTTCTTGAATATTTTGTCGACATTTTTTTTCCAACAAATGGAGAGTTCAAGGCTGATTAAATGGTGGATTTGTCTTCAAGGTATAAAATTACATCGGTATGGACCGGCGATATGACACTAAACGTCTAAATATCATAATTATTTCGAGTTTTGCGCTTACTAATACATTTAGCAATTAATTTTTATTATTGTGAAAATGAGTGATCCTTATGAGGGCCACCGATTTTCATAACGTAGAGAATAGCTAAAATACGTACGGAGAATCGCACTACTACATTCGAGGGCAAACACCGATAGTGCCTTCTCGGTCGCACCATACGACGAAAGAACGTACAACGAAGCGCCCACTACCACATGCATGCGCTCACACCGACGAGCGGGAGTGTCCACCTGGTGGGGGTACCACTCCGCCGAGCACTACCGCATGTGCGTGTCGCTCACCGACGTAAGCCCTCTCAATAGGCGCGCCTGATTACCTGTCTTCAAAAATTAATAACAAATCAGGGGTTGATCTCGGAACCATACATGCTTATATCAATCGCATCCGAATTTCACCCCCAATTATGCGGATAACATTCTTACGTGGGATATTCTGTATATCATTACCCATATATGAATACCTACGCGGAACTCCCTTCCTGATAGAAGAGGAAAACTTCTTGCCATTCCGTTACCTATATCATTCGAACAAAAATTAAGCTCCATGAACTAGGGGTCATAATTGAAAAGTCACTTAGTTTTGATAATTTTCCGATCTTTCTGAAAATAAATTTTCAAGCTTGTCATAAAAAACATACGGTTAAAAAAAGCCTGTGAATATTCAATCGGTCCCGTTCTGAACGCTGACAAATGAAACACGACAAGACAAATAAATATCTGAAATTTTATTAATGTCAGAAACTTGTAATAGGGTAATTCAAGGAGTGGTAGCGTAATGAAATATTATCAACTTTCACTCAGAAAAGGCAGGATTTTTTGTCTCTAGTCGGAAACAAGTCTCGGGGCATCATTTCAGAATTTGCGAGAAGAAATAAACGAGAAAGTGAGTTATTTACACTTATATTTTATGACGTCCCCAGCAGGCGTCACTGCCTCCTGTAGGAGGGCACGGGGAAAGCGGGAGAATAGGGCTCGAAATAATAAGAAGAAATTCGAGAGAATGCCAAAAATATTTAATAATAATACAAAATTAAACATTAGAAAAGGGGAAAATTACAATATGCGGGGGATATGCTCGGACGGTTCAATTCACGCACCATCTGGACTAACTGTTAATAACAAAGTAATAGTTAATCAAAAAAGAAAAAGAAAACATTAAAAAGGTTGGACGCCAGCTCCAGACGAGAGAAAATCTCTATCTCGCCAGAACGGTGGGGAGAGAGAGTGACAGTTCCACGATCGCGATCAGCTGTCACTCGTGCTGGGAGGGCTGAGAGGTGAGGAGGGCTCGGGGGACGGCTCGAATAATTTTCAGAGCCCGAAATAATATTTCGGTCTCTATGCTAAATTTTAAGGGCTCTGATAACGAGCTGGCCTTGCTACGAAACGGTAGCAAGGCTTTGTTTGCCCTCTGAAGGTCGCTTGTGGGTCGGCTCGGCGCTCTACGAGCCAACGGCCAAGGGACTTCACGGGAGGTGGAAATCGCGATGGAAAAATGTTCGAATGTTTATAATATACTAGCTTTTGCCCGCGGCTTCGCTCGGGTTAATGCTCCATACAAACTTTCACCCCCCATTTTAGGGAAGTGGGGGGGTTAGAAAGGGGCAAAAAGTAGCCTGTGTTACTCGCCATCCCTTCAACTATCTCCACTTAAAAAATCACGTAAATTCGTCGCTCCGTTTTGCCGTGAAAGAAAGACAAACATACAGACAGACAGACACACTTTCCCATTTATAATATTAGTATGGATTACCGAAATTGATCGCGGGGGGAAAAGTGGGGGCACGCACTGCACGGGGGACGCTAATTTGCATGTAATTATATCCGCAATAAGGGAGCGGGGAAGCGTGGGAGCTCGTTATAAAAAATAGTTACGGAATTCGCAATGATTTTGGGGAAGGTCGACGACGAGCTATGCAAAGAGATCAAAGGACTCATCTCACCTCACAAGGACGCAACGAAACATCAACGCAGCCACTGCTCGCATTGGTAAAATAAAATTAATGCTAGGTACAGCTATCTACCGCGAGGAAACATTGTCGCTAGCGTCCGGCATGCCTCGACGGGCTTCATGGGTGCGTGTGTATACGTACAGACCAAAAATTTCGAGTTATGTGCCGCTCCCGACATTTACCGGAACTAAATGTCACATATGTCGGATGATATTTTCTCAAAATCGTAAACAAACACCTAAAAATTGTAAATTCCCACGGATCTCCTAAAATATGTGACAGAATCAAATGATTGAGGTCCCAAAATGTGTGTTTTGAATATGGCTACGCGGCTCTTCTCCCTTCCAAACTTTATATTTTATAGCATTTCCATCACGACGCTCGCGTGGTAATACAATCAGTAATGTCTGTTTCGATTTGAGAAGTTTGGGGAGGCGACAGCCATTCGTCTATCAATTTCACATTGTCTGGCCAAATCTCGTAAAATTCGAATGACCGATTTCTGAAATCCGTGGAAATTCTATGGAGATCGGTTGTCATGGGGAGGAGAGTGTGCTGCCTTCTTTTAACGCTAAAAAAGAGAAACGAGGAAATGGCAGTGGGACGGGGATTTCAAGGTTTTCTAGCTAGCTTTGAAGCCTGCGAGCGCTACTTGGAACGCAACGTCACAATTTTTTAGCTGGTTAGCAAACGGTTACACTTTGATAGTGATTAAACTCTTGACTTATGCAGGTGTTGTTGTTTTTACTGTATTTTGAACTGTACCACATAGGGCATATACTTGCTTATAACATAACCTCTAAAAGAGTTATCAGTGTTGATTTATTTCGACGAATTCAGGGCGAACCATCTGTCCCATATATTATAGGTTATACTGGGCGATCCCAATTTTTTCAGGACAAGGAGCATGTTCTCATTCATCTGGCCATTCATGAAGGAATCACAAGACCTTTTAGGCATAAGAGAGTGAGCGCTGCAGATGTTTTGAAGTTTTTGAATTGCCTTTGTCTTTTGCTTGAACAGTTTTCGAACTCTCTCCATTTTGTAAGCTTCAGGTTGGGTCGTCAGCTTTTCCTAAGCATCTCGTTGTAGCCCTGTTGAAAGGTCCACCGCCATTTCAAATTGATAAAAATAGTATGGCTATTTTATTTCAACTTCTATGTCCACCTTATAATCAGTAGTATTAAATAGCATAACCACTCCAGTGTTTAAAAATATATTTTTTTAAGTATTTCTAACAGTTAACTTTTATTATTATTACGTGTCCATTCTAATTAATAATGAACATATAACTGAATGTATATATAAATATTTGGTAAACTTGATGGACTTTGAAATAGGACGCTCAAGAGAAAACGATGGTCAACTCTCTTTGAATTATATTATTCTTTTATTGTCAGGCTTGAAAATTTATAAAAATCGTAAAACCACTATAACTCGGTAACTACTCAATTTCGTCCCGTAGTTGATAAGGTGTTATTCGATTTCAGCGACCTCTAGAATGACCCCTTTCAAGAAATAGATCGAATTGCCGTTCACCCTGTATACAAACAAGATGGAAATCTGTGGAGCTTTTTGCCCTCTCCCTCCCTCTTTCTCTCGCTCCCTCTCTCTCGCCTTCTTTGTGAAGATCTTCTTATGCACCGTTCAATGCAAGATCTTTCGATTCAAATATCCATACACACACACACACACACACACACACACACACACACACACAGATATGTATGTATTTCGCGATTCCTTTTTTTCTCTCCTAGACGGTTGGAGCATTGAGACGAGACTACTCGTTCTTTTCAATTGATTGCACTTTGATAGGATTGCAGAAAGCCACGTTTCTTCACTTCCCCTCTTTTGCCCGCCTCAGCGCCCGCAGCCTCTCTTAATGTTTACGGAAACGCGAAACATTAATCCATTTCTTCACGGGCTCACGAACCGGTGAGTGAGAGATAGAGAGGGAGAGAGGGAGAGAGACGGAATAAGGATTCGAATGGACCGAAGAAGAGAGACGTAAGCATTTGGCATCTCGAAGACCGAACGAAAAATCGTCAATGGACCGGACGAATTCATCGATAATGGAAATTGAAAACAATTCTCATAGCTCGCGACGAGCCTGGTGCGACACTCCGTTTCATTCTTTTATCTTCTTATTTCCTTTGTTTCAGCCACGTTGCATCGAGTGAATATAAATACAGCATTTGTTTTTTTCATTATCCTGAAAGTCAAAGGCGATTCTCCCACTTCGGCGTAACTTTTTCTCCGACCTCCTTTCGCCGGGCCAATAATCGTACACGTAATTCGCATTGAAAATCATTCGTTATCATTTGTACTCAGCAAAAAATACATCCGGAAAATTACGAAAGCAATTAATTCGCTGGAGAACGCAAGATTGACAGTAGTGCAGTCTTATTTTTTCAAGATCTTAATGGATGGTATTTAAAAATTCTAAAAGTTCATGAAAATTTACGAAATGATGGTTCTTGATGGAATATTGATAGATGAATTGTTATATAATCTTTCATCATATAATTAAGTAGTTGAAAATATATGAATTTAATGTAATTTGTGTTATAATTAATGAAATTATTTAGCTGTTGCAGATGTATTTTTACATTCATAAATATATGAATTTAACATGTTCGCCTATGGGAGCGTAGCTTCCATCATGTTTGCCAAGACTGGTGATTCCCGAGCTGCTAGTTACGAGTAGTCTTCTCTTTAGTCCCAAGGGTCAGTAAATTAACCCTCATGATCGTTCGAGCGTGGTTACCGGTGATTGCAACATCTAATCAAGTCGAGACTGGACACTGTGTCGACTTGGCTAGATGTTGGATACAGCGCGTCGGTGACAGGTAGAAAAAAATGACTGACAAATGTCCAGAAAAAGTCCAGGCACAAGGGAAATTACAGTCGTAAAAAAAAACATGACCCGTAATAGCGGATCAAATAACGCCGTGATTGGATCGCCGTACCCTCCAGCCATTCACATACGTTGTCTCTTATCAGTATTCGAAATTCGTTTCTCTCGATGATCCGCCATCGAATAAATTTTCACGACCATTCGAAGTGGGCACGTTCCGACAAAGACGGTACCGTGCAAGGGTTTTCGAAGAAGGTCGACTTTTCTCATCCAACGATGCGGTTACAACGAGATTGTTAGAGCCTCTCTCGAGATACCCGAAACCACTAACAACAACAGCAACAACAACAACAACAATAACAACAATTTTAATGCGAAACATTCGATGAGAACATTTCTATATCGACCCGATACCGGGTTCGATTGCTGCCGAATCTTGAATTTTCTACGTGCAAGGAATATCAATGGGAAATCAGCTTTTCGGGCGGGTCATGAGGGAGAACAACAAGGGAAAGCGTTGTGAAAGATCTTAGCGCTGGGCAGGAGGCGCGAAGAAAAATAGCTCGTAAAACTTGCAAAACGTCACGCATCTGACCATCCCCTTCACTGCCAGCCCATCGTTGTGCGGAAAGCACAGTGTCCCACTCGAACTTGGGGTGCAAACGTCGTGTTATTCAGGCGTTAGGGCAAAGCTTATTTGCCCTTCGAACTCTGCCTAACCGACGTATACGAGCATCCCCCATATATAGAGGGCGAAGATAACCACAAGGAATTCCTAACTAGCCACAGTTGGAGGATCAACCGGCCCAAAACACGTTGAAGGATGGATATTCGGAGATGGAGCGCGTAAAGGTCCAGACACGAGATAGAGGGAGAGGGAGAAGCGGATGGGGTTAGAAGAGAAAGAGAGTGAAGGGCGTAGTGGGAGAGCTGTCGGTTACGATGGTGCATACCTTTGAGCCACTTTAATTCTCTTCAACCAGAGGCTTCATGAATATTCCATAAGCTTGAACCTAACCGAAAACCACACGGACACACTCCGGTGTAGAGTCTCTTTACACACGCTAAAACAACTAACCAACCGAGGTGAGTTCGCGCCGCAGTTGCGGCGACGTTGTCGGCCGTCGGCCGCTCGGCCCGCAGATTCTTTTTTCTTTTTTACTTTTCCTCGTCCAAGAACTCTTCGTACACACCCTCGTCAAATTACGGTTGACGAATACCAGGGAACGACAAGGTCCGAACGCTTCACGTTCAAAGTGGTATTTAATGTTTGTTTGCAAGGCTGATGGTATTGTGGTACGATATTTGATATGTCGTACTAACCTCTTTGTCGCCACGCTGATGCACTCGACAATGCAGAAACGCCGTTTGGCCAACGGCTGTTGTCACGTTTCGAGGCACGTTCGTCTCGAAGTATGGCCATCCGGACGTGTTGTGACCGCCTGACAGCCTTTGCTCGCGGACGAACAAACCTGAGGAAAGAGTACATCCCGAATTTTAGTTTTGGCCCTCAACTTTTTCGTGATTGTATAGGTTACGAAACTTTTTTCATGTTTTTGTGATAAAAGGTGAATCGTTACGATGTTTTGGTGATGTACGGTTCGTAGAAACAAAGTTCAGTTTTGATAGCCTTTTCTTCATACGTTTTTGAGTATCCTTACTGATCTTTTACGAGACTTAATGATCTATCGGCAGAAAACATACTAGTGCATGAACGGACACAAGAATTATTGAAAGCTTCGTAACTTTTTCTGCAAAAATTATTTTTCCCAATCTTTTTACGGAAAGGAATTTGTCATTGATTTATTTGGTACTGATTTTTTAAAGCTCGCAACAACGTTTCGCCCTATTTGCCCATCTTGTCCTACTCGATCGCCTCGTCCGAACGGATAGTTCGCTTCACGCTCACAGTGTACTCAACCTTTCATGCGATAATCTTAAGAGGAGGCACAGCACCCCCCCCCCCCCGACCGCCGATCTCAATAGTGAATTCCCACGGATTTCTGAAATGGCTCATCAGAATTTCACGAAATTTGGCCACTCAATGTGAAATTGATAGACGAACGGCTGTCTTCTACCCAAATTTCTCGAATCGAGAAAAAAATGTCAGATTGTATTATCACGCGACCATCGTGATAGAAATGCTGTAAAATAGAAAGTTTGCTTAATATCACGACTCTGTGCGCAGAAGATCCATATAGTCATATTCAAAACATACATTTTTGGACCTCAATCATTTGATGCTGTCACATATGTTAGGAGATCCGTGGAAATCTACAATTTGTAGATATTTGTTTAAGATTTCGAGAAAATTTCCGACATTTGTGACATTTAGTTCCGGCGAATGTCAGGAGCGGCGAAACTCGCCGTTTTATTACAAACTGATATTTGTTGATTTCCCACGGATTTTGAAAGTTAATCTCACCTGGAATTTATGGAATTTGTGTTAGACACCACCAGTCAAACTGAGACGTCAATTTGCACTTTGTCGAATGACGATCTTCATTTTTTGAATAATTGCCGATCAATGCCGGTTCTTGTTTCAATGGACTAAAGGTAATGATGTGAGACGTTATATCGCAAATGGATATCTGAATAACAGGTATACTCGGATAAGCATGACAACAATACTCTCAAAGTATTTCCCATTAATACGTGGGAGATCATTGTGGTAGTAAGAAAAGAAAATCATGTATAATTTCAGGCCTCTGTCTTGAAAAATGTTCGAGTTATCGAAAATGAGGAAATATTATTTACCGTTTTTCTGTAACTACTAATGTGCAACGTTTCGTCGACATTTTTCTTCTGATTCCGCAATGAAAACGGAATAAACTATGAATAAAATATAGTTTTTTTTTAGTATGTTCTTTTATCGATTCGTCGTACTGAGCAGGAATATTTTTTATTTCGTCAAATTGGTGGACCATCGTTGAAGAAAGTAAAATCTGCTTTTATCGAATAATTTGGAATTTTTCAATAATCAATCGTGTTTATTGATTGATCCTTTAATAACTGTTCCGTGGCAAAAATGTCTATGTTTTTTTCCGTTACATTATTAAACGCTATTGATAAAACTTATTACATCGAATCGTATTAATAATAATAGAGTAAAATATCATTTTATTATCCACGAACAGCGAATTCACAAAAATTTTCTTAATATTGCAAATTTATACTAACCAGGTGTTTGAAAAGATGGAATTTGAATATCGCAGAGAAGCTAGTAAACTCAGCAGGGAGAATATGCAAAAAAAAAGAAACTACGAACAATGGAAATGAACTCCTGAACGTTGCAGTCCTGTGAATAGGAATATTCAATGTATAATGATAATACTGAATGGTTGAGATGGGGAGTAATGTTCGCTTAAATAACTTGGAGAATTTTTGTGCGGAATATTGTTGACAGAGATACCAGAAAAATATTGACGAGGTGTCGGTTTCCAACGTGGCACGATCTGTCCTCAACCAAAAGCGATATAAGGATTTATGAACCCTTTATACAAAAAGTTTTTTACTATTGCTGTTTCTACTGGTTATTAAGATTACATAATACACCGAGTTCGAATAAATATACCGTGTTCAACTTCTAAGAGATGGTTTTTATCGACAAACGGCTTCAATCACTTGTCTTGTGATTATTGTCAGTTTTATTATTATTTACCAATTTTGTTTAACATTCCAGAATTTGCCAATCAGGAACCTCGACTTGTTGCCAGAGAAAAAATGCTGGCGTGTTAATGACTATATAATGGAAAAAAAATATCAAAATCTTATCAACAAGTTTCAAATTATTTTTTAAGCCCGTATTTTTTCGATATGCTCTACAATTTGACCAAACTTAAACATGTCCTCAGCATAAAAAGGAAATTTCTTTTATCGAAATGCTTTGATTGCATTTTAGACAAAACATATTTGAAGACATTATATTTATTTGATTTTTTTAAATACAGTTTTCGTTGGCGAATCAGACAAAAAATTTATTTATTTAATACTGTTCCTCTGTATGCTCTTTTCGGGTTTTCACGGCAAAAAAACTTAATATATTTTGTCCATTAGAAATTGAAAAAAAGAAACGATTGTTAATTTTTATTTTTCGAGACCAACAAATATAACGTTTTTTTTTTTCAATAATTTGAACATTTTTCACGTTAGAAATTTACAGTTTTGCGTGATTTTTTTTTGTAGCACCAAATAATCCACCACTTACCGAGGAAAAACGTCTCGGGGGTACTTTTGACACGCATACTCGGTGAGACCGTTTAAAATCAATATACTTAGTAGATCTTCGGTATTTCTCCTCCGACGTTGTAAAATACATCACTACATTAGAATATTCACTATAGTCATGGCGAATCTTTTCCCTGAATATCGCAACGTCGTTACCCGTGGGAAGGTTTGCAAATGGTAATTATGAGTGGAATACACGCGAATCTTTGATGTTGAAAGATTTTTTTCTTGTTTTTTTTTTCCCTCCTTCATTACTGATTCCTCCGCACTCCATAACGTTTTCTTTGCATTATTCGCCATGGAAATGCATCAGCGAAAAACAAAAAGGACGGAAGAGAACGGTCGAGTAATCGGCCAGGAAGAAAAAGTGATGGTGTACAAGTCGTTCATAACGTTCAAGAGTCGTTATTGTTGTTTGCTTCGTTATAAAATGCACGAGAGTAATAGCAGCGAACTTTTGAATTCCATTAAGAAAAACGTGAATGGCTTTTAATTAGAATCTTTTGAAATTTTTCCAAGTGCTCACATACACGCATATACTAACGTCCATGTATACACAAGCGCGCATATATATATATACATATATATGGGATCGAATTAAAAACTCTTGATTTTTCCGCTTGCGATAGTTACCCCCTTGAATGAAAATGTTATTTCGAATTGATTAAACCTTAATTAGGAGGGTGCTGGCAAAGTCCAAGGGTAGAACGGGATAAAGAAACAAATAGTAATTGAATCAAATATACGTTGCAAAAAAGAACAAAGAATTAATTTAAAAAAACCGTAAACCCATCGATGTTTGGTAGGCCATCTTCCGTATGAATATTAATTGATAGCCCTTTAAACAGCAATGTACAAGAGGAGCGAAGCAAAATATGCTTTCGTAAGAACTTGCGTCGGTATTCTCTCCAGAATAAAAAAAAAAAAGACTACAAAACCAGGATTCGTGCTGAGGGAAAATTATTCGCCGTCTGTGCCGGATGTTATCCGTGGATGTTTTTCTCTTTTTTTATTTTTCCGGACGACAATGAGGTCGCTCGTTACAGGGCATATAATAAATAGAGGTACGTGTCGATAAAAGTGACTCTGAAAGTGTATCTGCGTCCAGCGCAGGAATCGCACTCGACCTCCGATGCACCGCGATCGTACGAACAACCGGCATTTGATTTAGCGATCTCGCTCTCGAGGTTTTCCCATTTATTTACCTCGCGTATATACTATATACACCCCTTGCCCGGGACACCTCGGTCTCCTACCCCTATCGCGCGATAACCACGCTATTGGATGTTCCTTCTACGGGTTTTAATTCCTCGGCTATAGAACGGTGCTCTGACAATGAGACAAGCAGTTAAACTTCAGTCTATCAGCTTTACTGCACCGGAATATACGAGGTTTATTCAAAAAGTAAGATGCTTTTTCAAATTGCGCAGGCTACGTAAATTCAATTCTCGATTTATTGTTGTTGCGTTGGTACACATGTCTCCAACATATGCTGACATTATCAGTCATTTTGAATATTAAGTTTGTTTATTACAGATAAAAAAGTTGGATGACTTTTTGTTTGCTGCTGATTCTTTGCTATCGGAAACGATAATGCAACATGCGCCAGCGCACATGTGTATTATGTCTGAGAGTGATTACTTTGAAGAGGTCAAAACAAATATGGATGGGTAAATAGTTTTGCAGATAAATAAAAAGTCACCTTATTATTTTTGTGCAAACCTCGTATGTTTGCATAAAAATAATAATAATAAATTTGGGTCGACAAAAATTGGTATTTTTTTTCAAAGCGCTCCTTTCAGTTGTGTAAGGTTAGATACAACGCCTGGTTACATGTGAGCCTTTAATAATAATATTTTTGTGGTTCATCTCGATTCTCTATTTCTCTTGCTAACGACACGGTGAAATCTTTTTTTGCTATTGCTTCAATGACTCGACGATAGGTGAACGTGCGTTAGGAACCAAGGCATATTTTCGTAGGAAATCGAACACAATGAAAAAGTTTTCTGACGGTTTTATGATAAATCTATTGGTTCGTAAGTTTTTCAAGGTGAACATTGAAATGATATCGAATTTCAAGATTTTTCTATGGAATTTTGTACACAGCCGTATTAACGTAACAACGCTGCCGAATCTCGAAGTAACAAAAAGAGTCTTGAAGAGCCAAATTGAAAAATGACCGCGAGAAATTTCTTCCATTTTTTCGACGAGGAAAGCGAGGATAAAAATTGTCACGATTCCAGGCGAAATAGTGGGGTGTTTTTCCGGTACAATAGTCTCATCAGCCACCGCATAAACGGATAATGAGTTTCTTACCCTCTGACCTGCCAGACACACGTAACAAGGGAAAAGTAAGATTGTGAGCCGAGAAATCAGGAAAAGTATGGTCTACGAGGCACTTGGTAGATTTTCCATTGGATTTCTGCAGTTCACAGTTCTCTACGCTGATACTTTGCTCAAATAAGTGACATGGGTCTAATACAAGCCCGTCTAGACGAGCACCGAACCGAATGAAGTCTCGAAAACTTTTCAAAGTCCATCAAGGTTTTTCATCCAATCTCGGTGGAGAAAACCAGCGGAAGAACAAAAAAGGACCCAGTGCAGTCGTGTCAGTGCTTGTATTACGGAGCAAGCACAACCGCTGAGTTGTGCTTTGTAATGAACATTTAAATAATAATTACGAATACTTTGAGTTATAGTTCCGCCATCTTTCTTTTTCATTTTTTGGTTCTCTCTGTCGTCTATTTCACTTTTTATTTGTATATTAAGGCTGATCGTAGAAAAAATGCTGTGTTCTGTGTTCTAGCTAGATAAATGAGTTTCGACGATGCCCTCTATATTGGGCACCCATTCAGCTCTCCTGATCGTTTCACGCATACTCTCCTCTCCTTTTCATCCTGCTATCTCACTCTCTTTCTCTCTCGCTCTCTCTCTCCTTCCCCCACGTTTCCTCATGCCCTTCGGGAAACGAGTAGAAAGAGAAGATTCGGTATTGAAACTTCCTCGTTGTTTTCACATAATCTTCGAAATAAGATTCACGGAGTTTCCGGTGTCACGGAACTCGGAGGGCCATTCTGTTCGCGCATAGAATCAGGTCCTTTGTTAATAATTTGTTTGGGGAATATCTTCCAAAATCACGCGCGCCAGATACCCCAGTATAGAGCTCGACATTTCTTCCCTCCCTTCCACCTTCCTGCTAACTAATTATAAAACCGTTCAAAATTTACTCGCTCTTTCACACTCCGAAGTAATAACGATCCCCACCTTTCACTCACCGGACCAACTGATCTCTCATAGCTTTCCTAATTTTGCAGAAAACTTTTCATAAGCAGCTTTCAAAAACTATACAAAAGTTCCCTTTTTGTTCGAACACAATGCGAGTCTTGTTCCATGAGCGTAACGTGCATGTCTTCATACTAGTGAACATAAGTGTGCACGTCCTCGTCTACGTGTGCCTATTATAAGCCTTGGGAACTTTCATCACGGGACAAAAGTCAAAAACCCGTCCTACCACATCGACGAGGAGCTGGAAAATGGTAGGTGGAGAAGTCGGGGGGCGGGCGGGGGGGGGGGGGGGAAATAAAGCAACGATGAGAGTTGGGGGCCAAGACCAGGTTTACGATAATCCACGTTGAGCGAAAGATTTACAGCGAAAATGTTATACCAAGAGAGAAAGCTGAAAAGAGAGACCGAGAGAAGGAGGTGACGGTTTTCCAGAGTTTCTTGCTGTTTCACATCTACTCTCGTTATTCGTGAATACCACTCAACGATCTACTATTATATATATATACACACATACACACATGTAGTATTCATAAGCACGCCATAGGAGAAACTTTTGTCAGACGTTGCTCCCTGGTGAGGCCACTGTCGACTGAGAGGGTCACGTATCGAGTTAAAATCGATTTCGAGCGAGGGAGGAGAAGGACGGATACATTGACGGAGACAGAGCGGAGAAAGTTAAACGGGATGTGAATGAAAAAAAGCAACGGCTAATATTTTTGGGAATCGGCAAATTTGATCGATCAATCGTGACAGTAGTTTGGATGTAGAGTAGAATGGGGCATGTTGAGGAAGTCTGGAGTTATCTCCCTATAATTGCTTGATAGACTGGCATATAAAAATGAAACCGACTTTTAACGATAGAAGATATATATGTCAAAAAAACGAAAAAAAATTCTTGTTGTTTGACAGAAAATCAGTCTCAAGTTACTAGAGCCAGACTTGCTCAACCTCTCCTGATACTGGGGTAAGTTGAGAAGGAAGATGAGCCAAGTTGAACATGGTAATAGTCGTGTCCAAGAATGAGGCGTGTCCAATATGATTTTTTATAATAAAATAATTAATCAACAGTCGCTAGTTTGTTAAATATGTTTTTAAATATTAGCGCTAAGGAATGACAGATAAATCATCGAGGTAAAAGGTAATACGAAATCGATTTACAATTAGAGGTAAATATTATAATTGAAATGGTAGGTAGAAATGGATTTAAGTTTATTGAAACGTTAATAAATGTAAATCCGTTTCGTGCTACCTCTATTACTTGTAACGCAAACAAACCCTTGGAAGTGTTCATATTGGCATCTGCTGATTGATGTTTTGTCAGTGACTGTGCATACGTTCCAACTGTGCAACAAAAACTTTCCATTTTTTTAATTAATTTTTTTTTTGACGCTAATACGTTCAGATCATCTTATTATTTTATTGATTTATACACATATTTACCAACAACTACCAAAACAAACCCAATAAATAAATCAAGTATTCCAACAATTACTTATTAATGGTTAAAATCGGTTTTTCATTATTTTATAAATTGCCAAAGTGACAACAGTGGTTTTTTTCCTTTAAAACTATACCTAATCAATTCATCGATCCTAAACTTTGAGAATATAACATTATTCAAAAATTGCAGTGATTCAGTTGCAATAATTATTTTTTTTTTAACTGTGAATGTCCCAGATGGTGTTTTTCTATAAACGACCCTGTTGAATTCAGATGTTTATAGCCACTAAATTATTCAGAAAAAAATCCTTGAATAATTCATGTATTATTATTCTATCAAGAACTATGGTGTCTGAAATTTTCAAGAATTTCTACGATTTATGTAATATCCATACAATAATACTTTACCGTGTTACCATCATTTTTATCGTTCTAGTCGTAAGTTTACCTTTAATCTAGAAGACACTATACTTCAAAGCTTTCTGTTCAGTTCCAGTCGTGTTAAACGGTTAAGGATTCTTTTAAACTTTTACAGTAATCCGGCGCTTTTGATTCGATTTTTTATCTTTTTTTTCACTTATAGTTTGGTATATATTTTCGACTTTTTTATACTTTATATCATTTCATCACTGTGTTACTATGATAAATAACCAAACCAAGCAAATGATAAATGAATTCGCCCGGAGGCTCGAAGTCCCGAATTTTTCTTTGGTTTCTTATCTTACATCTATCAAGACAAAGTATCGAGACCCCAGGAATCGACGCGAACCATTCGTTTATTAGGGTTCGTCGGTATTCCCTGAAGATCTTCCATCCGCGACCTCGTCCTTGTATTTGGCCCGCAGAAGCAATGGGACTCGGAATGAAGTTCCCCAAGAGAATTCGACTGGAACAGATTGTTCGGACTCGAGCGAGGTAATTTAAAAAAAAACAACCTTGCAAGCCAACACCAAGGTCGTTATTCGTAAACGAGAAAAGCCTAAATTGCCGTATCGACATTGCGAAGAGGTGAAAGGAACTGAAAAATCATCGGCTAATCTGCAACGAAACGAAACGTTCGTAAGTTCCGTGCTAAATAAATAAAACAGCTTGTCATTCGAAGAATTATGTTTTTTTTTCATCGAGGCCTAACAGTACTGCGAAAACCTCATGAAATTATCGGTTGCAACTAAAATTGAATAAGGAGATTTCCTTATTCAATTTTAGTTCGCGTGGTGGAGAAATTTCAGCATGAAGGTAAACTCATGATTGCAATGCTACAGCTGTCACTTAAACTTTACATACGATTTGATGGAAACTCCGTTTATCAAAACAGTGTACATGACTTTTTGACATCCAATTAACGGGGGAGCCTGCTTTAGAGGCTTCAAAAAATCGATTTTCTCGAGGATTTTTTTGGGAAGGAAAGAAATATCCGATTGAAACGAAATTTTCAGGATTCATTATTGTATATTTGAACAGTCTTCTCAAATTTTTTCGTTCAGATATACGTCATATTATGCTTGGTACAAGCATTTCACCGAGGTGCCTCGAGTATGCATTTGTCGTGCGGCGGGAAAGATGCAGGTCGCAATTTCCATCTCAAGCAAAGAACCCCTACAAATTTTTATTTTTCAATAGTATAGCTTCTAGTCAAACCAAGAAAATTCAACAAAAAGTGATAAATTCAACAATTTTGCGCAAATTGAAAAAAATTGATTTATTTGGAAAAAAATTAACTTTAGATTGTTTACAAAGTTGGTTAACCTTAAGTTTCTTGAGGTTTTTTAGGTTCAACTAGAAGAAAATTTAATTCCGAATACAATCCATTTTGTCTCGTTTCGATAAGACGTTTAATTTTTTCCCTATCTTTCCCGACGCACGACAAATGCATACTCGAGGCGCCTCGGCGAAATGCTTGTACCAAGCATAATATGACATATATCTTAATGAAAAAATTTAAAAAGACTGTTCAAATATACATTAATGAATCCTGAAAATTTCGTTTCAATCAGATATTTCTTTCCTTCGCAAAAAAATCTCCGAAAAAATCGATTTTTTGAAGCCTCTAAAGCAGGCTCCCCCCTTAACTTACCTACTTAACATTTGGTAAACATATTCAGTGTAACGGTAGTTTCCTAATCAAAATTTTCCGTCGTAACATTTTTGAAACATTTTTAGTCCTAACATTTTATTGATATTTTTTTGTTTTATTTCAATAGAAATTGCATTTTTTCTCGAGATATCAAGTGAAAATTGAAACGACCAAGATTTATAGTTGTAAAATGAAAACAAAGCTCGATCAATTCTTAATTCAGTACTATACATTTTAAATAAACAAAACTTTTTTTATGGGATTCGACCCGGTGGCCAGCCAATCAACGAGACCGTACATCTCTTTACCCTCGTAGCACCTCTACGAGAATAATTATAGCCGCTTGAATAATACGTAATGTTACGAAATTTGTAACACAAGCAGCACACATGAATAAATATTTAAACGATTCTTCCATCGTACAATTGATTCGACATTTTCCGTTCGTTTTGACAACCCGTTTGTTTGGGTTTCTTTTTTTTTGTTTCCACATTAACTTACCCTTTTCCTTAAAAAAAAACCCAGTTCATACGTTTCGCATTGCAATTTTCCGAACATTTTCCCTCGTTGGCCGGTAAACACTTCAGTTTTCCACCGATACCGTTCATTTCCTATTTTATACCAAATAAAAATAACGTGGGAAGGAATTTTCATGTTTCAAGTTTATTTCGCTGTTTTAACACGTGAGAGCTCAATGCACACGAAGATCTTTGGAGAAGTCATACCCGCTTACCTCGCGTCGTTTACTACGCGGTAAGAAAAAGAGCTGAGAATAAAAAATAAAATAGCGAAAAAAAATAACTCGGAGCAGGAAGGAGATCCTCGGTAAATCATTGCTAAATATTTGAAGTGTCGAGGGAGTGTATGTGTATGTATATATATATACATATATTTAACTGTAAGGAGCGATGAGCCTCCGCGATGATCGCGGTAGTGCATGCGGTGGAAAATTCGAAGAGATGCAGCATTGTCCATATAAGCATACCGCTACACACCGCATACATTTCCCCACCCGCTCTTCTCGCCCGTCCCCTCGAAGCATTCCCAGCGGCCATGGTTGCCCGAGAGAGAGAAGAGTGCACGAGGAGTTTACGACTGAGAAATAATTCTGCGAGCCGGAATCGCGTTTCCCCGTGAAAAAGATGGGCTTCCGGAGAAGCCCAGACCGCTACTCCAAGCGAGTTTCCGAACAATATACGTATACATGACAGCTTATGCAGCACCGCATTTTGTATATATATATAATGCGGAATGTACATATACGTACACACACTCGGACGCGAAAACTGTGTACGGTGAACACACGTACCCACAGATAAATATGCATGTATGTATACGTATATATATGACGGGGAGAAATCGTTGACAACATTTTCACGGTGCGGGGTTCGTTTATCCGGCAAATGGTTCATCGGAAATGGAATTAAGAGTTTGCTGAAGAATGCGGTAAAAAATGGGCCTTGTATTTGACAATATTAATAGCATTAGTAACAGAAATGAGTATGAAAATAAAAAAAACTATAATAATTATTATTATTTAATACTTTATCATTTATTATTTATATTATTCACAATGTAATAATTATTAATAATATTAATAATAGCAATTGTTATTGTTATTGGTATAAATACAACATGACAAACACTTTGATTGTTTATATTACATGGATTTAATCTTTGTTAATAGTAATAATAATTGTATAAAAATAATGTCTATATGAAAAATAAAATAAAACGGTTGAACGCTGTCTCGTTGCAACAATCAAGTTTGCGGACGAAGCTTTCACCGGGCTGGTGGACTCGTGTGTAATTAACATCAGTAGAACGCTTGATCTTTCCTGTTGCGAGAACGATGAGAAAGGAAGTCACCTCCGGAAATTCACGATGAAAGTAGAGAGGTTCAAGCGGGAGTTATGAATAAGGTAGAAAATTAAAAAGAAACAAAAGAAATCAGGAATGTCAACTGACGCCCTTATCCCCGATAACAATAATTATAATATTCGTGGGACGAGGGCGAGACAGTTTCCGACGGGAAAACGAAAATTAATGTTACGAATTTTTTATATCTTCGTTTTATTATTCAGGAGAAAATAAGACGGCGATTTATACAGATGTAGGTGAAGGAAAAAAGAGCAAGAGAGAGAGAGAGGGAGAGGGAAAAACTAATCATCTTAAAGCTCAAACAATATACTAAGGGAATGACGAAATGGCGGAACAAAGAAGCGACAGGCACGAAAATCCAAGCGCATGAAGCCGCAATAATTTATCGCATTTTTCTTCGTTGTACCCGCGGTCATACGTATGTATATATTTGCCCGTTAGAGCCGAGAGAAAAGAGACGGGTAAGTTCGGGAAGGGAAGTCGGAATCCAAAGACTCGAGATCATTGGGTAGCTTAGGAACGGAGTAACCGTCGGGGATGGCGGAAAGGGCACTCTTTTATTGCGTCAAGTATTCCCTTCAGGGAGTGTCTAGTGAAAAGAGAGATAAAGTTGGAGACGGTTGGAAACGGAGAGAAAGACAGGGAGCGAGAGAAAGAGAGAGAGAGAGAAGGAGAAAGGAATACGACAAGCTGGTAGGGATTGAGGGAAAGGGAAATTGGAAGAGATGCACAGCCAAGGAACGGAAGTCGTGAGAGGATGGACAAATATAACGAGGAAGAAAAAATAATCCGAATGAAAGATACATTTTTCTGTATACCTATATTCATATCGAAAGAAAAAAAGATCAATGTAAAATCCCTTACGGCGTTTCTTTACTGACATCTCCCCCTAGCTCTTGAATTATTACCATAAATTCTTCGCTTATGATCGTTTTCAACTAATTATTTATGATTTTATCGTTATTATTATCATGGAAAATGTCGAAGTTGGTTCTATCCGAATTACATTTAGTTACAACAATTATTATTATCCTATAAAAAACTAACGCGTATAGAAATCAATCAATTTTCAAACAAACCCAAACAAAAATTATTATTATCCTATTAAAACTAACGCGTATAGAAATTAATCAATTTTATTACCATGGAAAGTATAACTGTTCTCCTAATGGTTGTTTCAATATTATGGTATATACTATTTCTAACGCTAGAAAAAATTAAAAATACTCTCATTATAGTCATTGTTAATATTATGGATTGAAAAAAAATATATATCGACGTTTATTAATAAAGAACGAATAAACACTACCACCATTTATGATTTTGATCAATATAGCTGTTGTTTTTTAAAAATAAATATTTACTAGATGTAATTCCATGGAAAGAAACAGTTTATTGATTTTTATATTATCATTATAAAATTGTGATTTATTATACGATGATTATGATCATGACGACATTACTAATGATACATTGATTTAACAACGTTGATAATGTTTCAGTGCTAGAGAAATTTCGACGAAAGTGATCGAAATCGATGTAATTTTTTGGTAAGTTTTACTCGTTCTATTTCGTCAAATAATCTTTGGTTTTGTATTAATAGTGTACAAGTGTGATATTTTAGAAGTGTATCAATCACTGCTTCCATTCTGGCTGACTAGGCAGATGGCCAGTATGAGCTACTAGGCCATATTGGCCGCCTGTAACGTAATTTATCTAGAAATTTTTGTTTCACTTTTAAGACAAACTTGGTGGAAGAAGTCAATAAAAAAAAAATCATCGAATCGAGGAGAACCATGGATTCAATGCCTACCTTGTAAATTATGATCTCACAAAGAATACTTAGGAATGGAAACCGATGTTTCCTTCTGGGAACTTTGTTCTGCAAAGTAATGCAAAGTTTAATCATATTGGCGACTTCCTTTGTGGCCAATATGGCCCTACGCTATATTAGCTTACCATGTTTGAATTTTAATGATTCCTTAAATTAAACAAAAAGTTTATTAAAATTAAATTTCGATGTTATTAGTCTCAAAATTATAATTGTCCATTACTATTAAGTTCAAAAAACTGATTTAGCCAATAAAGACTGTTTGATCTCATAAATCTTGAAATTTATTTCCAAAAAAGCTTATGACGTGGCATATTATCCGAAGTTACTCTATTATTGATTTTAAAAAATAATGTTTATTTATTAATAGTATATTGATTTAATAATGTGCAATACAATATTTATATATATATAAATACTGTATTGCACATTATTATGATTATATTATTTGTTACATCATAATTAGATTATTGTAAAAAAATCATGAACATAATGGTATATTAAACGTAATAATATTTATTAATATTTTTAAAATGACGAACAATATTAATAATTTATTGACTTTTATTTTTTAACATATTTATAGTATATTATTATTTATTTACATGTTATATTTATCATAAACATATATATTATTGTATAATAAATTTTCAGTATTATTTATAAATTATTATCGTTGCATAATAATTATTATACTCTTTGGTGACGAAACGATAAGAGTTTTCGGTAGCTGAATACTAATACAAATGTGATTACGGTATTTTCCGGCCCACAAATTGCATGCCCGCCAGTAGTACGAGTAAAGCAATCCCGGGCGTAAGCGAGTAGCCCCGTTACACGGGAAGAGACACGAACGGAGACTCAAGTGAAAGAGGTACGTACAAGTCGGACGCGAAGAATGTGTACAGTGAAGAAAGTCGGTGGGAGTTAAGCCGCGTGTAACTTTCCACCGGGTTCGTTACGCGCGTGCGGCTCTCTCTTCTGCCAATGCCGATAAAACGTTAAAATGTTCGAGCACGGACTGTGGGAGTAACGGGTTGTGCATTTATTTATCTTACTTCCACGCGTGTACCCATGAGTGGTGATAAAGAGGAAATAAACGAGAAAACAGTGGAAACGGATATGAACGCGAACGCGTGTGTATACGCAGCTGATGAACGGGTAAAGATCGCTGATGAATCGCTAAATTTTCGACGCCGAGTATAACAATGTACGGCAAAGAAAAATTAATTTGGGCTCGCTAGGTTAAATTCATTTTTTGAAACAATTCATTTTTGTTCTGTATTTTTGAATTTTACATTTTAATATTATGTATGATAAAGATAAATTATAATTTATTCATATTTACAATTATGATTCTTTATAATAATTTTATTAAATTTTTTATTCAATGTAAATGATTTATTTATTTTTGTCAATTATATATTCAATTTAATATTATACTAAATAAAAATTATATTAATTTCAATATTATAATTCTTTATGAAAATTCAATATGAACAACCAAGAATTCAACGCGAGTGTTAAGTCTGTCGATACATAAATGTTGATATTGCATTTTTGGGGCATTTCCGGTGTCCATAATGATTCCCTTTTTTTTTATTTTATTTTTTACTCTTATCTCTTTCAGGGCAACGTACAAGCGTGTCGTTAGACGGCTCGAAAAGAAAAATTGATTTTTTTAAGGATCCTGCTCCGCTAGCCGTGTATCACGAGTCCCGTGCACACAAAGGCGCAAATGTTGAATGCGCGAGCGCCAGTTTTACTGCCACGATAGTTTCAATTCGAAGACGGCATAGGAAAGAAGGTCAGAAAGGTAGTAGTCGGTATATTACGTGGAAACGTGGAAGAGAAACGACATATTTTCTATATATATACACGTATATATATATATATATATATATATATATATTGCATGTACGCTGAAAATCGTCCAAGAGAGTCCCCGAGTCCTGTGTCGATTTATTCGTGCAGAAACGAGGAACAATTGAAAGCTGGGGGACGCCTTTACCAATGGGCCGAGTTCTATACGAGAGGTTAATGGCGCACGAGCACCTTTCCAATCCTCCTTCCTCCCTCCCGCACCTTCTCCGTCCCTCACACTCTCCCTTTCACCATCCAAACCTCCTACTACCCCCAAGCCTTTTTCATCCCCGTCTCGCCGCTCGCCAACTCCTTTATATCTGTACTACCCTTCTTCCGGGACTCGAGCGAACGAGATAAAAGCGCAGTACCGTGTGTTCCCATTATTTTCGAATCACTGTCCAAAGTGCCCCGCGGCACAATTTCATTCGTACATATATACGTATAGACGGGGATACGTGTGAGTATAGGTGTGAGCAAAAGTGATTTTAAAGACATTCTACTTTAAGGACCGTTCCAAGGCCAATTATTCCGGGTTACCACTTTGTGACAACCGTAATGTCCCTAAAATCACTATTATCTGAATTTTTGCATTCTTCTATGAATTTTTGGGACGAAAAGAAATAGGCAGGACGTGACGATAGCCAGTGTAACGTAGACGTATCATGGGTTAAAAAGACTCTCCTTCCTAGGTATATTTATTCGCGATGACCCGATAAGTGACGTCTAAAAGGAAAATCTGGACGGCTCGTGTCCTATAACTATCCGGATCAACTCATTTCGTAATATTTTTAAATTTTCGACTTACGAGCTTTTTTTTAAATATTTATTATCGATATAAAGCACTGTTGGGGAATAAATAAATAACCAATAGTCAATAGATTTAGTTAAGCCTATGACTTTAATCAAAAGTAGGAAAAAACGGTTTAAAAGAATCGATTACTAAACGATGAAAAAAATACGAATTCTTATCGTAGTATTCGAACGTTTTGTACGTAAAATCGAAACACAAAAGGATATATCAATAAATGTGATGGGGGGTCGAAAAAATGAAACGTGGCTTTTATTCCGAAAAGTAAAAAGACGATGAATCATAAAACAAAAATCGGACTTTGTTTTTTTTAATTTTGATTTAAAAGACACATACAACCAAGTGGATAAAAAAAAATCAACCATTTCCACAGACTGGTTTCCGGAGATAAAGCCATTAAAAAGGTATGATCAAGCATCACTATAGCCACAATGTGACTGGAGCAGATTAGAGCAGATCTATCAACGCTATGAACATTCGGCGCGCTTATCATAAAACAACATACGTTATCAGCCATTCAGTAATTTTTCTATCCAGACAAAAAATCGAATATCTGCCAAAAAAAAAATCCTAAATGAATTCACCGAACGGTGTTTGTGAAAGAACAAAGGGAGCGTTATTTTGCCTTTTTCTATCCGATTTTGCATAAATGCTTTGTGACCGTTCCAAAGGATCTTTTTTTCCAATTTTGCCTTTTTCCGGTGTAGGATCCTGCTTTTACGATTTTGCTGGAATTTCGAAATTCGGATTCGTGTGAAACAATCATTGTTTCCTTTCGATTGGCAATCTAGGGTCCTGCTGCACATGCGTGTGTACACATGTACTATTTATATATATATAAACTGATAACACATATACGTATATACTGATTATTTCCGTATAAGTGAAGATCCAGTCGAAACTGACAGGTTTTCAATTATCAGCATCCGGTTTTTGGTGGACGATTATTCGTATGTCTGTTGCAACGAACCTCTGCTTCTTTCTAGTTTTTGGGAATCCACGAATTTTTCGGGTTCGCATAATGGGGGTTTGACTCGCTCGTTGGATCACAAACATTCGAGTGTCGGGAGAAAGAAAGTAACGGGACGTTGTGGAAAAAATTCAACGCGTATACAGTAGTTGATGACGGCGGTTCATCTTGGATGGTATACGGTTGTGGTGCACTTCGGATAAATCTGAGAGTGGCGCGTGTTGCATTGATGTTAGTCGCTCGGTCGAAGACCTTCAAGGAAAACCGTGGAAACCTTGGCTTGAAAAAGAAAGTGTTCGATTTGGTATTGAAAGACGGGAGGAGGAGTAAAAAAAATGTCGAAGGGTGAGGAGAATAGCGTAGAAGGGAGACAGAGAAAGACAGAGAAGGTAGAACGAGGAAAATTTATCCAATGGGGAAGTCGGATCACGCACGAAGGCAATAGCATTTCTGCGGTACATTCTCGAGTAGTAATCCACCAGGTATTGCCCGGTACGAACTTTAGGCTTTCTCTCTTTTTCTCTCTCTTCTTTTCTTCCACTTTCTTTCGGTATAAACGTCGGGTATTGGTAAAGTGAAAAGCCTTAACGAATAACAGATGTGCAAAGAGAGAGAGAGAGAGACGATGATGATGATGATGACAGATTTTGACATGCTCCAGTAGGTACTTTGCGTCAATATAATATACATAAAAATATACATAGAAATATGATAACAAAAAATAACAGCAGAAACAATAGTTATGATAATACAAATGTAGAATTAATAAGAAAAGTAATAACTAAACAACTAAAACTAAGTATACTAAAAAGAATAATAATAAACTAAGAGAGAGAGAGAGAGAGAATAAGAGAAATAATGACGATGATATTGAGAATGTATTACTTATACCTTGATCGAAAATTTTGAAACACTATGATAAATAAAAATAATATTAACCTACAAAATCAAACAATAGTAAACAATGAATAAAATTGTAAGACAACAGAAATTACGTATTTAATGTACGAAAAATATCTAATAACGCTAATAAAAAATAACGAAAGGTAATAAAATAATTAAACATAATGCATAACTAAGCAAACGATGTTGATGAATGTTTAAAATAAAGTATAACGACGCATAAGAGTACAGCTCGGTAGCTGGTATCATCGTATTCAAACAAATGTGAAAAAGAAAGATGCAAGGCTGGCCGTCGATCTGATTACAAGAAGAGGTTTTAAGGAGGAGGGAGGAAGGGATTGTTCAGTTGATTGATTTTTTTATTAATGCCTCGATAACTAGCATGGGCCAAATGTTCACGTAAATAGAAATGGTAGAGTATAATTATAGGATAGAGTAATTTTAGTTCAATTAAGAATGAAATAATATGAAATCCCAGTAATTAAAATAAAATTTCGCAACATAGCCAACCCTCATGGCATTGACGTCGATCATATAGAGAAAGAATCGCAAAAAAATCTGGAACTTGAAAAATCGTCTCCTCTCAACATATTATTATTTACACCAAAAAAGCGATAATTTGCGAAAGAAAATTTTACTAAAAAAGCACTAAATGCAGTTTTTTTTACTAATAAGCACTTCATAGTTTACAAAAATGAGTTCCCTCCGACATAACACCATTATTTATGATTCTTTATAATTAAACTGTGCAAAAAATAATTGTTAGCACCATAGCTTGAGATAAGTGTCTAAACCAGGGGTCGGAAAGTAGTTTTAAGCGGGGTCCGGATTCGGTGTAAATTTTTTATCGTGGTCCAGACAAAAACTAATAATGAATAGATTCTGTTTTTTATTTTGTTTATAGGTAATTAGGTGTATTTGATTATATTTGTCGGTCCGAGGTTCGACCTTCGGTCCGCCTGTTGCTGATGGCTGCGCTAAACTATATAATTGCTAAAGTAAGTAAAGCGGCATAACTTGAGTACAATAAAAACTTATATAAAGTAATTTTTATATTATAATATTGGTATGACGCGTGGCTAGTACGATAAGAATCTTGCAATGAATTTCACAACAGCTGTAGTAGGGGCAGAGGCGTTTACAGTTTTTGCGCTAATAATAGTCGATTGAAAAAATATCGAAATTATTCTAGCTGGTATAAGATCCGCAGAAAAGCCAAGGTTATTACTAACCTCAACCGAAAATTCCATTTATCAAGCATCACGTTCAGAAAAGTATAAGGAAATTCGTGATTCGAAGTTTCATTTCGTCACAACTCCGACGATGCAGTAATGAGGAAACATGTGCCAAAAATAAGTGACAGTCATGAGAGAGAGAGAGGGAGAGAGAGAAAGGATGGGAGCTATCACGAAAAATAATCCGTATCGACAAATATAATTTCAGCGCTGTAGAGTTTTTTACTTCGAGAAATGTCCGAAAGTTCCTAAACCGCAAGTTTACCCATTTCCGTTACATCCGGCAAAGCTTGAAAAGTATTCCGGAAGTAAACTCGAGTTTCCCTCCACCTGGGTAAAATAAGCCGATTGACAAGTGCGCGCATTCGAGGAGCACTCTGGAAAATCAGAGTACCGTTTTCATATTCCTCTTTTCACATTCACTTTACGAGTATTCCGTCTTGGTGTCGCTTACACTTCCGCCTTGGATTTTCAATCTCGAAGTACCATTCTCTCAGGTACGTTCATCGCTTGTTCCGGCCCTCGTATATTCCAGCGGACTTTCACCCTACGCCTTTCGCTTCTGATACGTACATTTTGGATATTCGTTTATGATGAACCTCCACTGCTGGGTCAATAGCTCCTCATGATTCATTAACCTTCCAAGGGGCTTTTGAGTTTGTCATGTTATATAGATAGAGCACTCGATACGGCTAGGGCCAGGCAAGTGGTAGAATGAGAAGAGAGCGAATGAGGAGCGGGAGGGGGGGGGGGGGGGGGGGGGGGGGGGGCGAAGAGCATGTGCTGTAAATGTACTTTTAATCAATGGCTTACGAGAGGAGCTTTCAGACACTCGCTACGTATTTCCGAGATGCTAAAGGTCCTTTCTGCTTAGAGGAAATACGAGCACGTGTTCTCATAAAAGGTTTTTTCGAACTCCCTGTATCCAGATAACGTTGGTAGTCAGCTCGTTCAGCTGCTGTGAGGATAGCTCTCGAAATGTTTTCATACGGATCGTTGATTTTGGAGACACGTTGAAATTATCTTCACATTTATACACTCAGATAATGATGACAACGTCAATTATTATTTCTAGATAATTGCAGGGTAAACCTATAGAATCATGGTCCAGCTAAAAATCGGCCCAACATTTTTATTGGGTTATTAGGGTAAGTCTGAGGTAATTGGCCATAGTTTTTCTTAAACGCTATTTTAAAAAACCGAAACAAATGACAAGGATTTTACTTTTCGATTTTTTCCAACAAGAATTTGCACGTACTCGCTCACACGCTTGACGAAGCGAACTTAACGGTAAGTAATGCCACCTAGACAACAGTCTCATTAATTATTTCGATGGGCCATCCCTTCCTTATGGCCATCTACTCCGGAATTACCTTATCATTGATAAAAAACGATGTTACATGCTGAATTAAAGTGGCGAAAGTCGTAATTTGGAAAAAAGCCGTTAAAAAGTGTCATTACGGTGGAGGGTAAAAAAGAAACATGTAGCGTGATTTTTTGTTATTAAACATTTTCTTTTGATTTAGCTAGTGCCACCATCAGATATATCCTTCGTTTCCGCAAATTTCTAAATTCCTTCATTTATTGTATAAATAAAAAATGGCGGCGTCCCCCACCTTAATTCAATGTGTTATACCGGTTTTCATCCATAACAATATCTAAAAAAAACTTTGTTCGATTTTGGGCTGGAACCGTGATTCCACAGTTCTACCAATTGCAGTGAACGGAATGTTAACCGTCTTAATGATCTTCTGTAAGGAGTAATTTACAAGTCACGTTATTGTTTAGGTTGGTCGGATGTTTTTTATATTTGTTTGGATTTGTGTAGTATAGTTCGAGCGCGGTAAAACATACAACTATCAAAATTCGATATCTTGAAAACTATTGCCAGTTGCAGAAAATCCTCTAAACCCGGCGAGAATGTGGTTAAAAAATTTAACAAGGAATATGCGGCAAGGATTGACATACCCTTTTACCAAATTGGCTGTAAAACTAGATTCATCAAAAAAAAAGCATTATTATCATTTTAATTATAACTTCATACTATATATATAAAATTGTTATATAAAATTATAATTTAATTATAAATTATTTTTAATTATAACAGGAACATATTATAAGGTATCATAAATAAAACATATGCACCATTTTCAAGTTGTTTATATTTTACATTACTGGAAACAAGTTACAATGAATTTTGAACGACATTCAACGACAGCATGGCGGGTATCACACACCCTGCCACATTCTCGCCGGGTTAAGGATTCTCTTAGAATATTGAAAGGAAGGTCTGTAAAAAATATCAGTTTGAGCAGGTATCCGTAGGCTCTATAGAATCCTATTTCAGTAGCTTAGGTGAAAGATATTCCTGGGGTGTGTGCAAGGGAGTCCTGATCGGCAATCCAACGCGAGCATTTTACAAAAAGACGCTGATGCGTAAAAAAGGTCCGTTAAAAGGTGTCAATATGTACGAAGGACAAACGGATGTACCACAGGATTAATACGAGAACGAAGACTGACCATTTCGTGGAGGGAATAAACGGCGAAAAGCTTCGAACAAGGCAGTTCGTGATGAAAGCAGTGTAGCTGAGATTTAGTGCATGCATCGTGGAGATATCGAACCGACATAAATATCGATCGGAGATCCGATTGTTGAAGTATCAAAAGAGTGGGAGCGATCCGTAAAATTGACAATAGTTGGCCAAAGATAAACGCAGTGCACCAGATTGTCAGTGTGAGGATCGAGCAACAATGAAGGGTGCTCAATCTGCGAAGAAAATAATAGCCGGAAGGTAAATTTTCGTACCAAAAATCATCGATGAAGGCAAAAAAAAATGTCTATCGTAGTCACGGGTAGCGTAGAGAGAGAGAGAGAGAGAGAGAGTGAGCGAGAAAAAGTAGAGACGAAGGGAGAGACCGGTTTATGGTGAAACAAGCGAGTCAGTTCACGATACGTACATGCACATGGTTACAAAGCCCTACAACACAATCCCTATCACCCGCTCAAAACTCTGATAGCTCGCTCTCACGGCAAGTGCGTTCACACGCTTCCGGGAAGTGGGATATCGCCTGGAGCCGAAAATCGGTGCATCGCTGAAACACGCTATAATCGTAATTATCATTTATTATCGCAGAACATTATTCGATTACGCGGACTCCGCTGTAATATTGCGTCAAGAGAATTTTAATATCTCCCTTTCAAACGCCGGCAATTTTGTTAAAATTCTTGTTTTAACAAAACGAAGTATCGGAAATGGAAAAAGTATACGGGGTTTGTTTAAAATATACATTCGATTTTCGATTTTTTTGTTATAATGGCACATATGTCTCCAAAATGTGGAGACGTTATCAACCGTTTTGCATGTTTAGATTATTCTTGATATATATATAAAGGTTACCCGTATTTTGGTGTGAATATTTCACCGTTGGTGAAGGACATTTTCTTCCTATTTAATGACAATGCCCCTGCTCACACATCATACACTAATCATACTTCACCTACCGTGTTAAAACCCTGCGATTGTTTTCTTTTCTCAAAACGCAAAACAGCCATGAATCGTAGCACGGAGATTTGCTACGATTAAGGGATCGTCTTAGTGTGAAATTTTCAAAAAATCGTTATTTTTTGCATTATCGTATAGTTCTAAACATTCTCTCAAATTTTTAAATCGAAATTCATATTATTACGGTCGCTACAGCGTTTCTTGTAGAAAGGGAACGGAGCGGTATTCTAAACGCTGTCCACTCTCAAAGGAAGAATTTTGAAGATATCTATTTCCAATTTTGAGGAAACAATTTTACCGTCATTCTATATCGCGCTATGGAAGCATTTTTTTTAATGTTCATATTTTTTTTACGAAAAACTGTCGAAAAAGGGCCAAATTTTTTTTTCACATGAAAATTGCGCCCGCAATCGTGGACATCGTACAGGACCTTTTCTTGGAACGTGTAATTTCAACAATTGGTTTAATTATTAAATACTAAATAAATAAACGTAAAAAAATTTTTAAAATCATTTTGTATTCGGCATGAATATCTTTATTTATAAAAAGAAAACTAGAACGATTGGTTTATTTCAACATTTTTTAAAAAATCGCGAAAATCAGTGATTTTTCGAAGGGTCACACTGAGACGATTCCTTAAGGAGGTGAAAACCCCACAGCTGAGAGAGCTCAAAGTCACACCAAAATGCCCATATCAAAACTGCTTCTAGGATTCTAAAAAGCACTGGCCCATATGTATGATATCTTGAAGAGAACAAAGTAGATATTGATGAATAAATAAATATTTCCCGAGTTAAAAAAAAGTCACCTTAATTTTTTAAAAAGCTTCATACTTTACTCGACTGAGTTCTCTGTTATCCTCTTTTTTAAAATTAATTTTTGTAGTGTTGTGTTTTTCATTGCGAGACGGCCCCAGGGGCCTGGCGGAGCAGGGATTGAAGTTCTATATCAATTACCGTAATGGATTTAGTTCCATATCGAATATAGTAATGGATGGGTGAGTATGGTTGGAAACAGTATCCCGTTGCAATACATTTTTACGGTATAGTCGGGTGTCCACGGGAAAGGAATTGCACACCTTTCGAGAATGGGGAACGCGTGCGGGACCACGGAGAATCGAATTTTCAATAATTCTCGATAAACGGCGTATGGACCTAGAGATTTACGCCCCACAGGACATACAACAATGGAAGTGGAATAAAACAGGGAGGATATATTTTTTGTGCAGCAGCAGCCAACCACGCTCGCTGGTCCTCCGTTCGAATGGACATAAACATAGCGACGCACTTAGAGGAATTTTATGCTGTCGTTTCGGTTGACGGTCTACGACCCTCGCGAGCACATCAATCAACAATACTTATCTTTTCTCTTTCTCTTTTCGCTTTTTAAGCTACCCCTGTATCGCTTCTCCATCTCTCTCACTCTAGCCTCTCTCAACCTTGGTATTGCTATACAAATGGACGGTCGTTATGTCTCCCTTCTCACTGACCATTCAAACCTCTCGCCTCGTCGTTCCCCCCTATTTCATCTCCTCTTCTCGGGATTCCACTCTTTCATCGTTTTCCCCATTTTCACCCTCCGTCATCCCCTCGTTTGTTGTCCTTCCTTCGTGCCAAGCACTTTTGAAATAAACGATAGAATTTTTCTTTCTACCTACCACGAACACGTTTCATCACCCCTTGTGTATAGGCGTTTTCCTTTTTTTTTTATTATCTTTTTTTTCGTATTTCGTCGGAATCAATTCCAAGATCAGTCAGTACTTCGTTGAAAGGTGTATATTTCGTTTAAACCCTTTCGCAATGTGTAAGAGAGATACCTAATTATCGTTTAGAATCTTTATAGAATAATTATAACCAGAAATCGGAGTGAGATCAATCCTATATGGATGTTTTTTTTAGTAAAAATCAGTCGTGTTTGTCGCGACCGTTCGGGAAATCTTCATTCCTCCGCAGCGTGTGAAGGGGATATCCAGTTGTCGGTTGGAAACTTGATACGATCTAGAAGATATAATTATACCACAACTTTTCGCTCCTGTATGAAGGCTTTTTTTCATAAAAGTTATTCGTCAAATGATTTTAATAAAAATCGTTAAAAACATGATTTTAATAAAGATGATTTGAAGAATAATTTAAATACAGTCAATTAAAAAAATTATTAAAATGAAGATCGTCCGATCCGTCCGTCCGATCGATTATTAAGCCCCTTGAATGAATTTCAATTGTTTCAAACGTTATATTGGTTTTTGGTATTTTATTCATGCTACATATGTACCTATTTCAGATGATTTTAAACTTTGTTAGTACAACTAAGCTATTAAGTCTATTTCGCCAATGTTTATTTTATAAAAAGTATAACAATGGGTGTTAAATACTAACATACTACTTTGACCTATGAGCCACAAAGTACACAGTTGAAAAATAGAGTACTCAAAACTGTTTGCAAATTCAATTTGTCTGCCAACCTTCGAAGGGTCTGCGAGAAACAAATGGCACGTTGTCAGACAAAGGGCTGTTCGGTTTTTCCACAGCGTTCATATCTGTTTCTTTTTTAAATGACTTCCGTGGGTATTTACTCACAGTTTATAACTGTACATTAATTTATAAGATTTTTACTTTCTAAAAGTTCGACATTTAATTCACTATCAGCTCAAACGAAGTTGCGGCATAAAAATGTTCATTGTTTTTTCAAGTGGTTTTATCGGGTTTTGTTCTGAATTAGTTCCAGAGTCGATGTTTTAAAAAATGGCGACTTTTCCTAGCCCCATATGTCTCAGGGTAAATAATTCCAATAAAGTACTAGATTTGCTCGTTACCAATAACCCTGTATATTAATATAGACGTTACAATTTACACACACACACACATATATATTCCCCAGCTCGATATGTGTAAAACCCTCATTAACGAGCATAATTACAACATTCATACGTCATAACTACACCAGTAAAAAAAATAATAAAAAGCGGAGTACTTACAAACGCGTGGGACGTTGAAAATTGTCGTCTGCAGCCTCTGCATTTTAGCCTCGGCGTACGCAAAAAGATTCACGTTTTAAATACATTTTAATATTCCGACCCAAATACTCCATGCAGTAGCATAAATGTCGCGAAGAATTATATTCCCACAAACGGGAGTTGTATAATAGGTTGAGGAGAGGTACGATAGGTTGAGGAGAAACGAGGAACAAACGAGAGGGCAAACTTGAGTTTCCTACTTCCGGAAGAACTGGCACGTAGACTATGCTCTTTTTCGCGTGGCCGCGAGTTTCCGAGCTCTCAGAAGGAGAGACTATGGGAAAGAGTGTGGGAGATTCGGAGAGAATGGACAGTGGTTAAAGTTTTATCAGTCTTTCGTGGTCGTTTATGAGCACTCGCAAGATTCTTAGTAACACTGCAAAAAAAAAAGAACAAAATCCCACAAAATGTGCTAGGAATGGCAGTCTGGAGGTCAGCACTGAAACGAACGGCGATATAGATGTAGATGAAGAAAGAGAAGAGGGGAAAAGTGGGAGAGAGAGACGCGAGAATTAATTTTGCAAACTTTCATTAGGCCGATTAAAAAAATTATATTTTTAAATTGTCTTGAAGTTCGTCTTAAATTTGCTAAATTGAATTTGGTGGAATTCGCACTTTTCGTAATTACTGAGGTGTGCAGTGTTTTAAAAAATTTTTTTTTCATTATCATCAGCTGTTTCTCTGCAGAATTTCAACAAACTTTGGAATAATACAAGTACATTTTGAGGCAATTTTTATATTCTTAAAGTTCGCAAAAATTCTTTTAAGTACACTATCCCATGTACTTAGATTTTCGAGACACTCACGATTGTCATTTTTTCAAAATATTATACAATGCGATAGTTGATTTGTTAAGCACGTGTATTATTAATAAATATTTTCAGCTGTGCAATGCTACCGAGATGTTTGAATGCATCGTTCTATCAATCCAGATTTATTATTTTTGCAAATTAATTTTGATTTAGTCATTATTAATTTAATTGTTCAATTTTGATTATTATTTATTGAAACATAAATGGAATGAATCGCTTGATACTAACAATTATTTATTAAAACGTATATAACGTTACATTAATCATTCACATGTATCTCAATATCTTATTTGTATCTGAATATCTCGATGACTATAGCAAATATATTCATGAACACGTCTCCTGACTCGTCAACGCAAGTTCGTTGAAAACCCTCGTCAATCTATATTTCATCATGATCGAGTGAATTAATGCACGACCGTAACTACATTCAATTTACTATTATGAAATAAATTAAAATGGAATATTAATTAATTTTGTCGAGAAAATATACATCACAGTCTTCATATTTCGTCACACTATACGAATCATTTTTGCTTTCATAGCAATATTGCCGTCCGACCTCGTAACTCGAGGTCTTTTCTTTTCGAAAATAATTCTCTTTGTTCTCATTTTGACACGACGGCAACTATTATTTTCGACGGTGGCTTGCGCCATGAATCTCGCTCGAAATTTTCAGATTGATCATTTTCGCGTTTTTCGTGTTGCTCTCCTTTCTGTACGTTTTTCGTCACTTGGCTCTATTTCCCTTTAATTATGACTTGATTAAAGTACCTGAGATACATTGACCCGAGAGAAATAGAGAGGAGGGAGGGGGAAGAAAAAGAGACAGTAAGTGATCTGAATTCTGAGACTTTTTGCCATGACCTGCAAACACTTTTTATTTATTCTCATACTAATTATCTTCATTCCCTGATGCAGTTCTTTTACAGAAAAAAATCCTTTTATTTCCGTAGTACTGTTATTTATGTAACGCGTAATTATAATACGCATAATTATGGACAGCGAGATACAGCGATGTGAAAGCCTACACATTTCTTTGCATCTTTTATTTCGAATCTCTATTCTGTTATTAATAAATAAGGGGAGTCATCTCCCTGGAAACCGGAGTTGTCCTCGGTTTCTTCTTCCTTTCAGTCGAGATTTTCTTTTGATAGAGAATATGTGCATCTTTTTCAGATGATTTTTTTTCCAAGTTGAACTGAAAATAATAGAATGAAAGATTGCATTTATAATGAAAAATCGTAGCTTATTTCGTTATTTTCATGAGAAAGCATTGGAGTTGTGAAAAATGTGAAAACCGTTGGTATTCATTTTTTAGATATGACGGTTGTATTTTTTATACGGTTCGACCATTACAGAATGTCGATTGAAATTAAATTGTTTTATAAATGTAGTTAACGAATAGTGCCTGCATTTTTACCAATTTTTACTGTTTTGTCGTTTCCCTCCGATTGTTTCAAGCTAAACAGAGCGAGTCCAACAGTAACAATACATAATTCGTTGCTTAAAGCAATTTTAATTGAAGAAAAAGAACCAACATGTATTGCAGAAATCGCAAGACTGATGATAACTTTTTTATTACAACGATACAACTGCTAATAAAACTTTACACTTTTTCTTTGTTGAAAATCTGTATTTCAAAATTGTGCATATAATTTTCCAGCAACTGACGAACGGATTCAAATTTTTAGCCGAAAGTTTCGTGTAAAGGGTTACAAACACAGTCGAAATTTGAACCTTGTAGCTACACTAGGAACAAAGATAAAAATACAAGTAATATATTTGGAGGAGATTTTTTTCCTCAGAATCTACTTTACCGATATTCATGAAAAAAATATATATTGTAAATATATTCAAGGAGATTCACTGAAAAAATCAAAAACCCACTCCCGTAAACGGAACTACCTAAAAATAATTATTTTGGCTTAGGTGATTTTTTTCGGTTGCTCGTTCAACACCGTCTATTACCAGACTTTTTCTGTTATACGATTGGATCTCTTTCTATAGCATGTAATTTTTCCAAGTCGATCGAAGAGGGGGAGCGTAGTTGGAGAAAATAAAATACACTTTTTTGCACATTCTTTTTATATTTACATGCCACGACAGCTACGAAAAATGTTCCCTACAGTTATTATCGAGCGCAGTAGAGTTTCTTTGTCAGTTTTATCGAAAACTGAACTACAAAAGCATAAAGCTTTACGCAAAGCTTTTCTATGACTATATAATTTCCTTGACTGACAATTTCGTACTTACATTTATTTATTTGATTTATTATCGAAAATCTTGTTATACACATAAATGTCAAAATCATTTTTTAATAATTTTGCTTATTCTGTTAAATCGTTTTTGTTGCATAATCCAAGTTTTCTAATCTTTTGTTTTTATATTTTTTTCCAGAAAACTTTTATCATTTATATGAATAAAACTTTTGATACAGTATCGGGCAACTCTCAAAGTTCACTATTTTTTTCATTTTATGTACTGAAGATGACAGACCAGAAATAACATGACTAACAATTTCAGCGATAACTGTGTTAGCATTGGTCTCCCCTACAAAAATTAAAAACTGTCTTGTTAAAAACTACATTCCCTATTATCGACATAAGTCAGAACTCCAATGAAAGAAAATTCCACGCTTATTTTATTAAACAAAACAAAGTTATGAACGTTTTCGGGAAAAGAGGGATAGACTATAAGCACCAGGTATTAAAAAAATATATATATTAGCTAATTCGACGACACGATTTTCGACAAAGTTCTAAAAGAATTATGCCGATATGTAAAGTAGATTTTTTTTAATCGCTAGGGCCTTTGCTATATTATTTATGAGGTATTAACTTCACCGTGTGTTGCACATTTACTTATAACGACGAAAATGATTTTTTTGTGTATGTTGAGAATTGGATAATATTGTGTGCAAAGATTCTTTAATTTAAATAATAATAATTTTTTTTTTTTTCTAGATAGTAATAGGTATCCACAAACAAGTTCCAAAACTCGCAATGATTTTGGCTGAAAAAAATCATAATATATCGTTAACGAAAAACGGCAACGTCTTATAACGAAGGGCCGGGTATACGCACGAACCTTTTCCATTCGTGTAACTTTGTCAGTTTCAGGTGTGCGTCGTTTTCGTCACTTTTTCTTCGCAGTAGATCAACTTTCCTATATAATTTTCCCGGCTCGCTGAGACGTATGTAATTCGCCAAGTTTTTTTTTTTTCTTTCGTGAGCAAAGCCGACGTCGACAGAAGGCGGCGACGGGAAGGCGGTTGCTGATTGAAAGGAGCAATCATGGATCGTTGGCGTTTGAAGTAGTGAACGGCTAACGCAGGAAAAAAGTGAAGAAGAGAAACAAAAAAGACATTATATCCACTCGCTCTTTACTGGCGATGAAACTTCGCCACCGAGGTGGTTCTCGTTGAAGGCGTGGGAGGCTGGAGCACGGGGCTGAAGAAAAAAAAAAGAAACAAGTGAAATAATATAAATGAGGGACGCGAAGAGTATATGTGAACGGGAGCCATGAACCTCGCAGAAAGGGAAAATTGGACGGTTCGAGTATGTATTTATATAGAGTGTGTACCAACTGATGATCCAATAAGATCAAAATAATGAGAAAGAGGGTAATGACGATGTATACGTACGAGGGTTGTTAAAAAAATGAGATGATTTTTTTATTTCGTAGGCCTCGTACACACGGTTTTCGATTTTATTTTTTGTTCAAGTGGCTATACGTGTCTCCAACATACGTTGATGTTATCAGCTAGTTTGTATATTTAGTTTATTTTTCATAGATTGAAAAGTTATACGTGTTTTTTTGTGCTTGGCGACTTTTTTATTATCGAAACTGATAATGCACCTCCCACGCATCGTTACTCGTTCATAACTTTTTGGCCAAAACTGTAATTAGAGACTGCGGTTTTTTATGTTCTTATGTTCCCGGAGATTTGCCGGGATTGAGGAGATAAAGAACGCATGGCTTGGAGAATTCCAGGCTATACCAAAAAGGGGCAGAAGTTGTTTGAGGATTGGAAACAGCGCTGGCACAAGTATATTACATCTGAGGGGGAGGGGGAAAAAGAACCGATGCTGATGGATGGGAAGGGGCTGATACTTGGATCGGTGACCGCTTACCCGAGCTCTGGCTAGCGCATCGACCAGTGACCGGGCGACTGATTTTTCTGAAGCGGTGGTGTACATAGTTTCACAAAAAGTCTGTATACGAAGGGATCAGAAGAATACAGAGCCGTCTATACCGGTACGTATTTTCCACAGCTTCCCCGTTCCCTTGGCAAATGGGGTATACTGTAGCGTAAGTCGGCTGTGGTCGCAACGGGGGTTAGGTTTCAAGTGGGGATGTAGAGGGGAAAGGATGTAAAAAAATGAGGGAATAAAAAAGCGGTACAGGAGTGAGGGCAAGGAGGAAGGAAAACGAGGAAAACAATGAGGACGGGTAAAAGGGCAAAGACGCGTACCCATGAAAAAAAAAAAATACAAGAACAGAAAAAGTGCGAAAGAGCTCGAGAGTTTCGCCTTACCTTTCAATGGATTTTCAAAAAAAATTAAGGATTAAATGAACTTACTTATAAGTGAAGTTCTATCGTAATCGTATCGGGCGCCTCTTCCGAAGAGATCACATGGTAGTACCCCTCCCTATGCCTATATCGTCACATGTTTATAGAAAATCGGAAAAACTTTTTCCCCACATCCCCTTTGGAGGTCTTTATGGTGCAATGCTGAGTTCATTTTTGTAAAGTCCTGCCGCATTGGTTTGGGTTACGATTCTCTTATGAGTAATTGGGTGGGAAGTGATCTCTTCGGAAGAGGCGTTTCATACAATTACGATAGAACTTCACTTATAAGTATGTTTGTTTAATCGTTAAATCGTATTTTGCGCCTTTTTCTCGAGATAACATGGAAGATGTTTTAAGCATAATGCGGTAGGTGATTTCTTTTTTAAATCCATTTTTTTATTCTAGAATCTATCTTGCGAATATATCTTTTTTTTGCTATTCTCAGATTACAATGCTTTGCAAATGTTTGTTAATCTTTGGTCCATCCTGCAGTCCGTTGGATAATCTCGATATTAACCCCCCTTCGATTTACTGCAAACGTCGAAGCATGACGCGTACTGTAGGTCGAAAAACATTTTGTATCGACGCCCACGTTGGTTAAAGCAGATTTTATCCACCGGTTTAAAGTCTGTGTTGAAGCGGCTTTGTACGGCTTTTTAAAAGAGATAAATAGTATTGTGTTGCTTTTTCGCAGTTCCCGTATGCATTCGACGGATTTTTCAAGCGTCGAGGCTACGCATATTTTGTTGTTCTCCGGGTAAAAGGGGATGAATACCGTAGGTTGTTTTCTTTTCGGACCCGATGTTTTTATCCTCTCTGGAATTTTGATTTCGATCCTATTTTTCTTTTCCATATTTGGTATATAAATCAGCGCTAACGTCCGGGGTCTATGACCGGTTACCAACGCAATAGAGGTAACCAGCTTGAGAGTAAGCTTTTTTGCAATGTCTCTAATGTAATTATTTCTTTATTCTTTCACCTTGACCGATCTTTGGTTCTAGAATGAAGGCTATCGCCGATGGATAACTGTTTATTGTTCCATATGATGCTTCATTCTGGAATTCCCTTGCCAGAAAAAAAACCATATAGGTTTAGCAAACGTATCACGTCCTTCCTCTCGTCACGGCCTAGCCGTGACGAGGCTAACATTCCCCTCCATCTTATCGATCTGTCACAGAACGTACTCATCGTGATCTTTTTTTTTGCAAAATGAGTCGATTCTGTTCTTCTAATCGTTTCTCTAATCGTTTGCACCGCTTTTCCCAATGATTTTCTTTTGCCATCGTCATAAGAATGAGATTGACGTTTGTGTTTTCTTCCCATTTTTTCCTGATATAAAAAAGATCCCATTTTTTCCTGATCGGACAGAAAAAGAACGCGTGTGACTTCTTTGGCACAAAGATAAGGAATGAACCGAGCATCGCACCATGAAGACCTCCAAGGGGGAGGTGGGGAAAAAGTTTTTCAGATTTTCTATAAAAATGTGACGATATAGGCATGGGGAGGGGGTACTACCATGTGATCTCGAGGAAAAGGCGCAAAATACAATGAACGGTCTTGTAAACAGAATGGAAGATGAATTTTATATTATGGAAGTGATCTTCTTTTCTCTTTTAAATCCCTTCGAAAAGCTCATTTCACGATGAAGTACGATCTCCTAGCCCCATTTCATTTTCAAATCTCCTTTCGTATCCGCCTCAACGAAAAAAGATACAGCCCAAGACTTGTTCATCCTCTAGCAGAGATTTATGTTGACCCAATTACAAAAAATGTTAATGCCTAGGCTTTGAGAGTCCGAGTGAGGTGGAATCCCGAGTAGTATTTTAAGTTGTATATATATATGTATATATATATATTACGAGTGGATCAAATAATTGTGTCACACACGTGGCTGGCGACGTTCGCCGGTGTTTCGGCTTAAGTGCGCGGCATCCCTTTTCCATAATAAGCGCGTTTCACTGTTTGTTTTAATACGTCTTGGAACACTTGAAATTCGTGGGGTCCCGTCGAGTCATGTAACGAGGGATAGAGAGACATTCGCGCGCGTCGCACATCCGTTAAACTCCGAGTGGAACTTCTGAATATGCTAATATCTCGCAAAGACAAGAGCGTTCTCTCACAGTTAATTCTAATGTTCGAGATTCCGCACCTAGGGCACAACCTATATATATATAGTTGTGCTTCGGTCGTTTCGAACTAAATCGCTGAATTTGTGACTTCTCATTATACATAGATACATTAAAATATATATGCGCTTGTGTGCGACTCGGAACGAACGGGGTTAGCTTGCTGAACGTACAGGGCGTGCAAAACTCAGCGAAATTTTTCTTTTTTTCAATGTTCTGCGACAAAAATATTGGATATCCAATGGCCCTATGGTATACGGTATCGTATATACCATACTATGGTATGGTAGATATCGTGGAGATTTCTTATCATTAATTTTTCAAAGGATTGTGGAAATAGAAAAACCGTTCGTCACTTAAGGCTACGCAAGAGGAAGGTAGGATACATGTTGCTCGAATCGCAAATTGAACAGTTGGTAAAACTTTAACCACGTTGTTCTCAAAATTATGTGTAATATCCCGCGATTCTTTGGATTCAAATCTACTTTAGAGTTTTCAATATTTTACAAATTCCATGATACATAGAACGGAAATGGGATCATTTGAGGTTAGTGCATCACTTTTTGGTGATCGTTAAAAGATCTGCGCCAAGGAGGCGATATGTCGAGGAGGATTAAATCATCCCTAGACAATACGACCTTTGTTTTTGAATAGAAACGTTTGCCAAAAATTCTCTGTTTGGTTGGCGTATGGAAGAACCTCAATCGATACATCAAGTGTATGGCCCTCAACAAAATTTAAAGCAGCATCGTGTAGCATACGCTGGTCCGAAAGAAAGGACAAAGCGTACAAGGAGAAACGCACTCCAAGTGACAGCAGTAAAACTTCCTCATGGTCACTGGTTCCCTTTTCTATTGGAAGGAAAAAGAGGGTTTTGTGAACCACGGATGTGAAACGCTTTTTCGTTTTAATACGTAGAAAAAGACCACGCGCAGTTTTTCATCGAACAGCATCGATATATTTTTTTTTTCTCCACAATATTTATTTAATCATAAAAGTGAGATTACACAACGACTCGAACCGATAGCACAAATGCTCTGGCAATTAATAAACAAAATATCTAAATAGATCCGGACGTAAAATCAACGAGACTCGAACCATGGGCATTTCGTCATCGACAAGACGTTCATTCTTCTTCGTATTCTATCTTTCTTAGTAATTTCTGGATAAAAAACATGGTAGTCATCCAATCAGAATTTTTCAAAAATATTCTCTCACTCTAAAATTAACCAATCATAGTATGAGACGAGCTATGTTTTATATGCTGTTCACCAATCCTCAAGAAATGTATCACCAAAATGTATATTCCTACTCTCTCAGAATTTGTATCTCACATCGTGAAAGAAACAAACTTTGTAAGGGAGTCACTGGACAGAATTCATAGGCATCGGATCGTAGTCTCTTCGGATTGGACCAGAATTTCCTGACCGAATCCTTTAAATAAATATTAAAGTCTCCGTCGATTTTTCAAATCCAGAAATAAGTCCTTGACAAAATTTCAGAATGAGAAATTATAATTGCAGTCTTAGCATCCGTTATCTTTAAATAAGAGCGTAATTGTGAATGAAAAGGAAATAAAAGAAAACAGATCAAGAGTTCCAAATCCGTATTTCTGATATGCCAATTTGTTGGCCATCAGCAATTCTTACACTAAGTCAAGCAGCAGAAACAATTGGTTTCCAGCCATTTCATTTTTGCCCGAACAAAACAAGTAAGTAATTATGAATACTCTTCGCACACGTAAGGCAAAAGATGGGGAGTTTTCTCATTTCTTTGTTTTCGGATGTCTCTTCATTTAAACGTTCAATAGCCCCGAAATTATACAACATTACTCTTCTCACCTTGACAACATTCTGGTCGTATAAAAATGGTAATAATGATGTTTGGAATCCCGAGGAATTTCTCTGTTAATTTTTCGTAAATGGAAACAACTCTCTTATTCTATTTTGGAATTATTTCTCTTCAATTTAACTCAATAGTTGACATCTGCGTCATTTCATTTTCCTTTATAACGAGTCACGGTTAATTATTTGTGAACCGCACTATTTAGCCCATCCTGAGCAATTTTCCGCAAGATTACGCTCGAAACAGGTTAACTTGTCCAAATATAACGTGGATTATCCGAATAACGAGTAAAGGAAGGGGTCGCTCTTCTTGACCGAGATGGATATCCACCGGTTGGGACGTAACATATGCTTTCCATTTTTTAAATTTAGCATGCGTCAATCGATCGGTCATTGGCTTCGATCGATGGAGTGTGAACTCTACGACCAGCACTTTACCAGTTTCGAAAAAATGAGAAAACGGCTCGACAAATGCTTCGTATAAAATTTTGAAAAGTAATGTCACGATGGCTTTTCTTAGTTTCGAAAAAAATGGTAAAAAGTGTCAAAAGATAACGGTTATGTTCAATAAAATATATCTAACTATTTTCTTCAAAACAATTTATAACTTAAACAAAAAATCGAAGGTTACTTTAGCAGTCAATAAGGTCACACTTTTCGAAATATTTATACGAACTTCTATAATACCACGAAATTACCCATATACACGCGATAAGTTGAAGCTAAACGGGGTATAAGCGAATTTTCGACAATGTCAAGGGCTTCCGACGAGAATGTTAGCTCGTTCCAACTCTCACACCACGAGGTTCCGCTTGCTCTCACTCTCCCACATAGACGGCGTAATTAGCCTCTAGTATCGCGAATACTTAATGAAGTATTTCGCGCGACATGCTCGGGCTCGCCAGACCGACGAGAGAACCGTTGAAATTGTACATCAAAAGGGGGATGATGATATTCGTCAGTTATGTCTCCCCCGAGCTTTATGCGCGCATACACGAGTTCGCGTTTACTCCGAGGAGCCGAAATGGATTTGAAGTTTCTACACTTAAACCGGTGACCCTACGAAAAAAAAAATACCCCCCCCCCCCTGCTGCCGCGTCCTCGTGCTCTCAATTTCCAGAACTTTGTGTGCCTTCTCGTCGCTCATTTCTCGGGTTCTCGTCTCCCTTTCTCGTAATAATGCGATGTGTGTGTCGAGGGTTGTTCCAGTGTCTAGGTGTATAGGTATTATTACGTACAGTGTACTTCAGCATTCTAGGCTCGAACTCGTTCGACGGTAATCTTTTTTGTTTTTCTTCTTCGTCTCATCGCAACCTCGTCAAAGTTGGAAAACTTGTTGTTTTTTTTCCTTCCAACCACTCAGCCACGTTTTCACACGCAGTCGGAAAGTGCACACGGGGCTCATATCTATAGACAAGGGGTCGAAAGAAGTTTGCAAATCGTCTCGGTCATATTTTACTACCCTGAGGCTCCCGCGGCATCTCCGCAAGTATACTTTTAACGGGGTGAAAGAGGCGCGCGTTTTTTTCCTCATATTTTCTTTTTTTTTCTTTCTTCGCACACCCTTCTTCATTTTTATATGCAGTTCCGCCTCTCTCTCGCTCTCTCTCTCTCTCTTTGTGTGTCTCTCTTTTTCTCTCCCTCATCCGTGCCCTCTCTGACTCGCTCGTAACTATTTCTTTTATTTTTTTATTACTTTTCTAAAATAATCTTCGCGAGTATATGCACTCGCCGACGAGCCGTGTGACGCCGAGTTTTTACGAGCATCGTGGATCGTCCGTGACTTCTTTATTTGCGTGAAAGTATGCGGGAATGAGGGTATCTTAAGTCGACGACTTCTTAAACGGAGTAGGGGTGGGGAATGACGAGAGAGCGTTTTCTCATCTATTAAAGTATACAAAACGATATATTTCTTTTTTAAGTGAATCCTCTCCAAAATAAGTTCTTGGAAAGGAATTTCGAAATTCCCTACGGTTACAAGGTTCTTGCGATGTTTGTATTACATTTTCGGGAATTTCATAACTTTTTGAGGAACCCAGAGAATTAACCGCAAGGAACCACGAGCATCTAAAAGATATCCTTTTAAAGTAACACATTTAAGGTTTTTTTTTTCAAACCTGATAAAACATTTGAAATATAGATCTACAGCTTACAACACTCCTTCAAACAGGGTAGGTAACAGTCCTCGAACCAAAGACTGGATAAAACTTCAAAAAGCGTACTCCCCTGATCAGGCTGAAGTTTTTCACAGGCGTTCCCGTCAATATTGTAAAAGAACCCCTGAAAGGATTTTACGCGACTAGCGATAGTTTGTTTGAACTTCGAATTTTGAAACTTATTTATTTTACTAAATTTTTTCCATGTAAAGCCCAAACGAACACGTACTCGTACACTTTAATAATAAATACAACTAAATTAATCAAATTGAATCGAAAACATATATTAGAATTCAAAGGAAACAATATGATTAAAAATACTAGACAAAAAAAGATATATTAAAATTCGATACCTTCGAAACTATCGCTTGTCTCCGAAAATCTTTGTAGGGATTCTCTTAAAGTATTAAAAGGAAGGTCCGTGGAATATCGCCGAAAAGGTTTGGTTATACCATTGCAAAGTTGTAACGGTGGCGCAAGCCCCTTGGTTGAGAATGCGAAAATTTGCAAAATGACATGACGAGCGAGCAATGCGGAAATTTCTATTTCCTCATTTCGACAGAATTCGCTGTGTTTCATTGATTGACCTGCGATATTTGAGGTGTATGAACATTTTATCGGTTGCATCGGTCGCGATGATTTCGCTATATAATAGACTGTATCCGATGCTCATAGTGAGCCAATGAACATGAAAGCTCCACGCGATGTAATTTACTTCATCGCTCTCCCTCTCTTTCTCTCTCTATCTCTCTCTCTCTCACACACACACACTCTCCCCCCTTTATTCCAGCCACCGTCTATCTCTCGCTCTTTATTCTCATCTCACGTAGACGATACTTGGGTAAAGCACACTCGGAAATTCGATTAATCCGGTGAGCTTTCCCACAGTCTATCGGGAAGATTCATCGTTACATTCGCCAGATATGCTTCGTACGAGCTCCCACTCTCTCTCTTCCTCTCTCCCTCTTTCCAGCAAGTTTCTGAAGGATCTCATGCATCGAATGCCTCGTTGATTGGCATTCCATGATATAACAAGCTCCTGCGAAGTATGCGATTACACACATCTATCGAGACCGTACAAGGGTGGCCTGATCGATATACAGGCATACACGCGCATCTTTATAAACATATATTGGGAGTACAAATTAATTCGGTCCGTTTTCAAGGGATGACCCTTGTTTTTGTGAATGTTTCATAGTGAAAACTATTTTCGACGGTTTCAGAGAGATTAAATGTCTGTCAACGACATATAGTTTATATCGCTTTGAGTTCCATTAAAAGCCTTGTTTTTTATGGTGTTGGAAATGTCAGCTTTTGTGTTGACTAAGCAGCATTCGAGAGAAGTTTTACATTCATGCCTTAAGCGGATGAAAAGTGCAGTTCAAGCGCATCGAATGCTTGTTGAGGCTTATGGTGACGATGCTCCAATCGATAAGTAATGGGGGGAATGATTTCGATGCTTCAAGAACGGTGATTCCAGCGTTGAAGACAAGCCTCGCTCTGGACAGCAGAGAAAATTCGAAGACAATGAATTGGAGACGCAACTTCATGAAGATCCGAGTCACACGCAAGAGGAAAGTAAAGGAGAAAAAGCTCGCAAGGTCGTATACGGAATAAGAGACAAATACATAAAATTGTGATTATTATTACAGATCGTATATGATTATCAATAATAATAATAAAATTCATATTATTATATGAATTTATTATATTAAATCGTACACCCTTTCAGGTTTTCACGATTTTCCGTCTACTACCGATTCTACTGTCCCCTTGCAGCCGCAGCTGCCTTTGCCCTCTGTACCATATTCACCATGTCATTTTTGTCACGGGCATAGGGAAACGGCGGAAAACCTATGCCGGTACCGCTAGTCCCAAATCACCTCCCGGTCACGGAACGAGTTTCATCGAAAAATGTTGAAGAAAAATCGCGGCCGGTACCGGGATTTGAACCTGGGATCTCCCGATCCGCTGGCAAGCCTCTGATCACTTGACTTAAAATTATATAATATGAAAACAAATGATTATTCCACAATTATTATATTAAGGCGCTATACCAGTGTAACCTTTAACAAATTAGGCGATTTTCGGGAATTTTTTAAAAAGAAAGTACTTTATAGAATGTTTTGAAGCTTTTGGACATAATAAGGTATATTTTCAGCTATATTTTAAAATTTTTATTTTACGAAAATATTGAAAAGTAACGGAGTTATGTGCTGTCTTCGGAGGTGCCAAAAAAAAGTTCCCCAACTGCTGACGTGATTCCGGCCGAATAAGTAGCTGAAACAAAAAAAATCGAAAAGGTTATTAAAGTTGAAGGTATTTCCTATACAATGACTTACGATTTTTTTAAAATATAAACTATTAACAAAATGGCGTAGTTTTGAAAAAAAGGCTCGTTTTTTGAAGTAAAAATATGGTCGTTTTTTTAACACAAAATTGACAATTTTCAACCGATCAGAAAGGTCTTAGGTCAGTGTATAGTAAATATATTCAAGAATACTCAGTTCAAATTTGAAGTCGATCGGTGAATTTTTCTTTGAGTTATGATGTCAGCAATTTCGAAAAATTTCGTTTTGAAAAAAACGCGTTTAAAGTCGCAACTATCGATTTTTGCTAGATAAAATTATATTTACCATAAAAATGGCTAATCTGGTATGCCTGGCCCATACAATACACCTTCTTCCTCGATAAATGCCTGCTGAGACGTTGATGTTTGTCTCCGGGCTGTTCGTCCCTCTTTTGAGGTCGCCGCGTGACGTACCTCCGCCTGCTTGATTCGGCTGTCATCTCTTTGAACCGCAAATTCTTCCGCAATAGGGCCGACAACCATACCCATTACTTTGATCACTTTTGAAATACCATAAAAACCATCATTAAATATTGAAACTGCTACGAAATTAGCGAGCTCGATCGTTTTCATCCCGCTGTGAAGGTGCTTTGGAGCAAAGTGCCATAACAACCCATTGTAACTTTCGTTGTTGTTTTGTGTGTTTCCTCTTTTGCATAGCTCTAGCAATTCCTTTGAACGCAAATCAGTATCTATTGATTTCAAAGCTTCCTCAACATCGTTATCAAGCGGTAAATAATCGTGTTTGAACTTTGATAAGTCCATTCCTTGAGCTTCCGCGCGACGATAGGAACACCAGCTATTTTCACCTACGGGGCATTGATGGTTTGGATTTTTACCTGATGAAGACAAGTGATAATATGTGGCCCAAATTTCTTTGTACATTTCATCAACATTATCTTGATGCCTGGTAATTGTTAATCCGTAATATTTCTGTAGTTTATTGATAACTTGATCAGTCAACTTCTTCGTATTGTTGCTCTTTCCTTCTCATCCTATGGTTCATTTGGGTTTGTTTGGGTTTACACTGTTTACAATGCGAAAGATTCGAGTAGTCACACACTAACGCCGAAACTCCGCCCATAAGCAGATGGAGCGTTTTATACCTGCGAGCGGTCACTCTTTAGAACGCCGCTATTAAAAAACTATTTAAGATACGACCTTGCCGCTTTCACAAGATATTTTTGAAGGTATAAACTATCGAATAAGCAAAAAAAATGATTTTTTGAAAATGTCATACTGGTATAGCGCCTTAATATAGTAATTATTATTTAACAGATATGCGAAGGGATTATTAATCGCGTCAGTGATATCTTCTCAGTTCCATTACCTGAAAATTCAAGAAAAAAAAGAGATATATGAGTATAGACTCGAATAACCCCACGTACGTGCCTGGGGCATATCTCAAGTGGAATTCCTCGAGAGGGTGCGTACACGTGTCATATCACGTATGAGAGATAGATCGTCGGAAATTTCTCAAAATTAAGCAATAAAACTGCTATATATGCAAAAGCTGTATAAATATAGACATAGTCAAATCAAAGTGTAATAAAAGCTCTACAAATATGCGATTAATACAGGCTAATAAATATTCGGCCTTCTACCACATTTCCAATTTGCGTTTCGTTTCATCTCACAAACGAAGGGCCACGAAAAGAAAATGGAGAAACTATATGACAGATTTTTTCTATCACGAGAGAACGAATTAAGAGTATGCGTGAATCGTAGAGAGATGGAGAAAAAACTACAACAAAAACGGTACGATGTGTCGTGTCATGATATCTATCTATGAAGAGGACGCATCAGTGGACAAGGCCCGCTAACGAATCAATTCAAGTTACGAGTTAATTCAAATATTATTCTTCCTTCAATTATTTAGCGTTATAAACCTTAGAAAAAAATGGATAAAAAGTACTTAAGTTCAGTCTGAACTTTTGCATGAAATTAAATCAAACCATACATGTAAGCATTTTTATTATTTTCCACGTTTAATTTTATCATGTTGAAATCTAATTACGTTATGATTTTGCACAGGCAAGCTCGCTGAAAAATAATTCCTTCACGTTTGGGGAAAGAAAATTTGACTTAATAGTTTGATAGAAAACTCTATATATAATGGATCTATTACACATATATGAATCCATTTCCGTGCGTAAATCGCGCAAAAATTCAAAAATGGCTCAACGGATTTGAATAATCTTTTTGTTGTATTCGTCTCAGCACTATGGTGCTGTGGGGGGGAAAATTTCGGAACAACTTAAAGAAACAACCGAAAATAGAAAAAATATAAATTAGTCATTTTATATGAGAATTGCCACATCGGATAGATAACCGTCAGTAGATAACGATCGTAACGGACATATCGTTTGACAGCTGCGCCAAGCATAATTGTTATTCATTCCTGGCTGTTGTGTGAAATCAATTACATTTCAAATACACTGACGAAAACAATTATGAGGTCAAAAAACGCCAAATTTTAGATGTTTTTCAAATGGCTGTATCTTCGTCAAAAATAGTCATGTCGGACTAAACAAAAAATACATTGAAAGCTCGAAGTTTCCAGTTTCAAAATTTCATAATAAACCAATTTCCAAAGCCACGTGTATCGATCGATCATAAAGAATCCAGAGAAAAAAATTATTCCAAATTTTTTCGGCTTTTCTTTCTGGTTCACGGACTTGGAAAACATTTTTCGATTAATTTACTAAGAGGATCGAATACCTTGTTTATGCAGCTTTAATTTATTTTTTTGTACATCTCATTGCGTCCTTTTTCACTGAGATATTGATATTTGATTAAAAAATAATCATTTTGTCTTTGATCATTGATATCTCAGCAAAGAAAGGTCACACAGCAAATAAAGGGTGGTTTTCGGTTTTCCAAGTTTTCCAATTAGCGTTGCCCAAAGCGTACCACGTGGAGGTTGCGCAGGCAGATTTACGCTTCGCATGTGTGTGTATATGTGTGTTCTTTATGTGAAGTCAGACTCGGTGGCTCGTCTGTTCCACCGCATTTAATGACTCCAAACTCACTTCCCAAATTTCCAAAGGGCGTGTGCATGTGTGCGTTTGATCGTATTTTTTAAATTTCAATAACCGGTATGCCGGCGGTGATTGATTTTCAAAAAAAAAAAAATTTTCAATCAAATTTTTCCAATAAAAATTTTTTTGTGAAATATTCTTTTTTTCTTTTTGTTCAAGATTATGAATATTTGAGAACAAAAAAAGTGATCCTTTAATTTTTTTCAAAAATTTGATCGTATGAAACAGAGGTCGATGGATTCAGTTGAAACTTTCTGGGTTTTTTTTGGATATACTGAACTGTAGAATACACGCTTCAAGTTAATGGTATTCTCAATAATTTCAATTTAGCCGGTGATTTTCCATAAATACCTCAAAACCCTTTTTCCGGATTTTTCAAATTGATGACGCATATGAAAAATTTTTTTTTCGGAAAATGAATGGTTCCTCTTTGTAGAGGATTTATTTAAGTTTCCGAAACCCACCTTTGATTTGCTGTGCGACCATTGGTTGCTGAGATATCTATGATCAAAGACAAAATGATCCTTTTTCATCCAAAGTTCAATATCTCAGCGAAAATGGATGTATTGAAATGTACAAAAAAATTTAATGAAAGCTGAATGAAAAAGGAATTCGATTCTTTCATTGAATTTATCGAAAAAATGTTTTCCAAGTCCGAGGACCAGAAAGAAATACCGAAAATGTTTGTAAATTGTTTTATTCACTGTATTCTTCAGGCTTGAGCGATACACGTGGCTTTGCATATTTTTTTTATCATGAAATCTCGAAACTGGATAATTTAAGCTTTAAATTGCTTTTTTGTTTACTCATATACGACAATTTTTAACAAAGATACAGCCATTTGAAAAACCGAGAAGATTTGGCATTTTTATCCCTTAATTTTTTCCGTTAGTGTAGTTTGACTGTAGCTCGATCGTAAAATCCTGAAGTTAATTTGAAAAGATTTGAGTGACTGTGAAAAAACCTATCTGTCGTTTTATAGGGTTCATTACAATGCCAAGAAGAGGACGAGCTAACATAAGTCGTCGAAGTCAATCAAATGCACGCCGAGCGTACTTCACTTAATAACCAAACTTCACATCATTTAATAACCAGGCAGAATGCAAACCGTACACGGCAGCTAGTATTAACGATCTCAATGAATCGGAATTGGAAGAGTGATCAAGAGTGAGAATTGCTTATGAAGAGTTACAATAAAGTCAAATTCAGGTGGTACGAAGTTCACCGGGCCAGATAGTTTTAAACACATATATAGACAGCCTTAGCCAAAAGTACAACGCCAGTTTTGTTTAACTTTTTTTATAGCTCATACCTCATTTCGAACATCCCAGTTTTTCCATGATTTTTCGTACCTATTTTATAAAACGGCGTACTTTCTTACATAGGTATGTCAAATATCTTTGCATCGTCAATTTTGATTAATAATAAAAAAAAAGAGATACGAAGGAAACTTGGAAAAAAATCTTCAAAGCCCACTTACGGATGACAAAATACGACTTTTTATTCCTTCGATTAAACATTCTCAGCTTCATAGTTTTCAGGTCACACCGAAGAACCTCACGAAGAACTTGTTGGAGATTTCAATTCGAGTTTCGCGGCGGTTCCCACTCTCACTTCCCACTTCCTAGCTATAAGCTAGGTTCACATTCGCTTACTAGAGGCCTCTTTTCTGGAGAAGTTCCCGCGCGATGGGGACGGGGTGTTTTCGGGTGCGTGGTCGGCCAAAAGGAGAAGAAGGTTAATCGACCAGGAAGGGAAGCGGATCGGAGGACCGGTGTGGACAATATTGGGACAATCAAGCGGTTGTGACCGGCGGATAATACGAATCTAATCGTTTTCGTTTCGTGCGGTTTTGTCTCTCTCTCTCCACATGTTAGTTATCCGTATCTCTCTCTCTTTCTCTCTCGGATTCTCTCACAACGGTTTCTTCGGACGTGCTCGCCTCGCGGGAGCCATCTACGACTCAATGGACGTTTTATAAAGGGAGTGCAAATCGGTGGAGTGGACTCGTGACGGGCGTCGAATTGCCCGAACTTCTCACGTGCGGACTAACTAAAGCCATCCCCAGCTCCTCTGGACACCTTATTGTACCGCGAATATTCTACATTATGCATTGAAATAGACTAGGAAACGATTTACAGATTCTTATTTTTTCTGTTCGTGTAAATTGGGGCAACACGACCAGGTGTCCACCCGGTCTCCTCTGAGGATTATCGTAACAAATTGAATAACTTTGCGAGATAATAGCAAAGTTCTTTTTCATAGCTGACGGACTTCTTTTCAAAATATAATCACTATATGGTGAAATTGTGAATTGTAGTAGACTATTCTTTAAAGCTCAGTGCACAATTATGTAAAGTGCGAAAATCGTAGTAAAATTCAACAATTTCAAAACGCCGATGCGGGTACAAAAGAAATGGCAAAGATAAACGTAACTAATCAAAATGGAGCTACCTTTTTTATCTTCGAAACCCCATTTGGTAAATTGGTTTACGATTTTTTGTCGCCGAGATATACAATTTTTTCGATGGGTAAACAAATGCCTTGGTGCCTCATACTTTTGGCCAAGGATGTGTAATTAAAATATGAAATATATATATTTTTATACATACATATATGTGTGTGCGTACGTGTGTATGTATTCATGAACGTATATACACACATTGACACCTATACCTTCGTGAATAAACTCCTCCTGGCTTTGCAAAGGCCAACAATGTTAACTCGCTTTGTCGGTGCCTTCGTGTGGTCTCGACTAAAATAAAAATAAAAAGGGAACGACCACCGCCTTTCGTTGGGGTTATTCCGAAACAAATTCGAGTAATTAAACGAAAAGCAAAGTAAAGAAAGAAAATGATTACCGTGGAATACGGAACGACAAAGGGCGCTCAGGGAAGGAAACAATTTAGCGAGGAAAGTAGTGTATAAAAGGACTCATTCGAGGAGTGGAAAATAACTTCTTAGCAAAGTCTGATTGTGCAAACTGTAAGCAGCAAAGAAGCATACTAGAAAAATTATCAAAGTACGCTTCGACCAAGAAAGTACTGAAAAAAACTCCAGGTACAAATGTATTTATTCAAAAAACATGCTCGAAATTTTGAATCATAATTTGCTCGTGTATACCGCTGTAAATATTGATCTGCCGAAACAAAAATTATGAAGATATATTTAAATACTCCTCCGAAGGAGATCTGTGGGGAAGAGGCTGTAAGGATATTTTGAAAATTCAACTAGGAGTCACGTGAACTAAAAAAATCATGTTTCCAAAAAAATTTTGGAAAGTCTGCTTGAGTGTACTACTGTAAATACTGATCTCTCAAGAAAAAGTTATAAGGGTATATTGAAACGTTTATCCATAAGCTACCGAAACAGAAAAAATGCGACTTTACAAAAAAAAATTGAAAAGATTTAGCGGTGTGTATATAATATTGCCTACCTAACTGCGCAAACGTATTTTTTCAAAATATTAGCTTCGTCTTCTTTTGACAAACTCTCTGCGATTAATTTTTCCTACTTCGATGGGATATTAGGTTTTAACACTAATTCCGCTATTTTTGTTTTTGAATGTACCTATTACCCAGAATGCGGAGAGGTTGCCTGCAAAAGAGTGCTTTTGGACGGTATAAAACGCGTCAAGTCTTGTCGCTAAAATGGACGTGGGGCTGAAGGCAGGGCGCAAAGGAGTCTGCCTTTGTACGGTACAAACCACCGAGTCTTATTTTTATAGGTGTATGACTGAAGACAGGACTCAAAAGAGCCTGTCTTCGTACGGTATAAAAAGACTGCGCAACGTTAGACACAATTCATTTCCTGTTAAACGATATTTTTACAGATCACCGCCATATCGATATATTCGCCTGGTTGGAATTTTATGTAACATTCGTTAATCTACCTTCTGATGTTTCGTCTAATGTTTTTGCCTTCTTTGATCTCGATGTTGACTGATGTTCTTCATCGTGTCCTCGCTCGAAGCTTTCCGATTTCGATTCAGATGACTCATCTTTTAATATTTTTCTCAAAACTTTCTTTCTTTTTTACATTCACATTCTTTTCGAAAAAGCGTAAAAAAGTAAAACAATGCCGGCTTCCGCGTTTTTCGGAAAACACCTTTTCGGGGGTGGCAGCACTTCCGATTTCGTTCCTTTTTTTTATTAGTTATTCTTCATTGAAGTCTATGGGACATGGATTTTTTCATCGGTGCAAAACAGTTGAAACGGATGAAACTCACCCTCAAAATGACTTTCATAGTTTGGCACATTTTCGCTACAGGTATTCGTAGGAAAAGTCATTCGGAGGGTGGGCAACTTTGAGTATAAGTTCCACCTCTTAAAACTGTTTTTCCGTCAAGAAAAAAAAATATGTGTCCCGTATTTCAATGAATAATAACATATCTAAAAATGAATGAAATCCTGGTCCCTCAACCGTTGCTATATCCGTCAAATTCGACTCGTGTCCATCTACATTCTTATGCTTTCTGCACGTATCGTCGCATGCAGTTTGACCAAGTACATCAATAATTCTGATTGTGGGCAAGAAACAAACGAAAAGAACACAACTTTCGTTTGACGAAAAAAGAAGGCGCTATCGGTCGATATTACTTTTTGAAAACTTTACGTGGCCGTGTGCCGAAACAACGCACACCTGAATACACGCACACGATTTTATCGTTGTGCGTCGTCTTTCTGGCGCTTACCAGAATGTACGTTTTTCATTTTACGAAAGAAAACGTGAGAATCGGGCAAGCATAGAGTTCGACTCAGTAAACACGTGTCATTGACTGACACGGTTAAATTCCCGGTTCGAGATAAACTTGAAATATCCAACCAACAATAAATAGTTTACAGATAAGCACTTGACGCCTCAGAATCAGAGACATTCGCTCGGTTTTGAGATTGTTCTGTTTTCACGGAAAACTGCAAATTTGCAGGAGCTGTATTAAACGTGCAGGGATATTGTTAAGCCTTCAAATAAAAAAATATCGTGTATTACGAGGTTGCCTCTGTATTTTTATGGATATCGGGACAAATTTGCAAAAAAAAGCAATACGAAAGCTGTTCCATAAACATATCTGCCGTAACTGTATTTAAACTACATCTATGATCTCTAGGAAGAGGCGTCAAATACAATAAATGATTAAACGAACCTTGATGAAGTTCAATCGTGATTGTACGAAACGCCTCTCCCGAAGAGATCAATCTCTCCCGCCCTTTTATCTCCGATAAGATGCTCAGGTGTTAAGTTACGACAGTGACTTTAAAGAATGAAGATTCAAGATGGACGAGAGTCGGACTTGATGGACACATGAACGGTCCAGGGGCCACGTCGAGTTTTTTTCTCTCTAACTTTAAAATTTGAGACGATCGTGTAAGAAGTGGGGGGTACTACATCTATGATCTCGAGGAAGAGGCGTTTCATACAATCATGATGGAACTTCACCAAGATTCGTTTAATTATTTATTATCGGCTCGAGTAGCAAAATTGATGAACACGTAAACATATAAACTCGTCAGAGCATGTATACCACCAATTTTAGATTACGGAATGAGCTGCCTATATCAGCTGCACAGCGACAATAATGTTAATAAATTAGAAATAGCATATTAAAAAAAAAACCAAAAATACCAGCTTCAGAAAAAGAGCCATGACTAAACTTCACTCCATATCTGCACAAATTAACCGACCTTGACAACAACCTAACCAGAATTAAAAACGATATCACAAGAACTCAAAACTCGGTACTAGAGCATAGACGATAGAGAGCTCAGTCGTACTATCACTAATTTGCAAATAGCCCCTTACAGCACCACATCGCTCCTATCACCTAAAATGATCGAGTGACCGAAAACACAAACAATAATCCAAACACCATCAAATAGTGGTAAAAAATGTAATTATTAATCACCAAGAATCTTAGCACGCATGTTTGATTTTAAAAAGTCCAAGGAAAGGTGTAACCAAATGTAAACGAAAGAATACTGAATAAAATTATTTTTACTAACTAACTAACCAAATTATTTCCCAGAACTTCGGCGATTTCTTAATATCCAAACAGTAATATCTCAAAGTTCCTTCACGCGATTGTCGGTGACTGTGTTAATTACAAAAAATGTCATTCAATTCGATGGACAATTCTGTTGATGTTCAAATAACAAATAAATAGCAAATGTAAGGTACCATAAATTAGGAAGAAAGAACCGAACGACACAATAATAATGATACAGCCCCTTTCTTATAATGTACGCTCTCTGCCCTGTGGCCAGAGTTGATGACCTCGAAGCCGGGGGAAATCAGTTGTAACCGAGCACGCGAACCAATAACACCGAAATAAAGGAATTGTTAATCGACCAGTATCCAACGCTACTTCACTCCCCAAACCGTCGAATCTTCCGATTCCCAACCACGATGGCCCCTTACACAAATAAATAGCAACAGTAAATAAATAACAAATAAATAGCAAATAGCAAATGAATGTTCAACCAATTTTTCATTTATCTTACTTGTTCCCTCCAATTCATTTTTTCAAATAACTCTAATATTCAAGTTGTCACAGTAGCCTCACCCATCATACAATTTATTACCGTGCAGGTTTCCATAAACTATCAGCAATTATACTGCCTCCACGTTTCAATTTGGGCGTTTGTTGTCGGGAAGTTGCTCGAGCTCTACACCTCCCCCTCCAGATCCTGACCAGTTTTCAAGCTATTCAATTATAACCGACACTTTCATCGTTCTGCTTGCGTCGAAGCGCAATTCTCTTTGTGCGAAATTGCAAGACTTCGGTTTTACCGCTCATCCCCTCTCTCTTCGGAGAATACGGCGATGGGGGAAGTAATTCGCCAATCTGCACACTCTGGCAATTATTATTTAGCAACTCTACGCTACCAACGCAAAAATTTCCACGCTCGTCCAATTACGGTTGAAACCCGGTAAAATCTTGCGGGAAACTTGTTCCACTTGGAAAACTTCTTGGCTCTGATTAAAATATACGATGATTTCTTGATAAATAATTCGCGGAAATGTGGTTAGGTCAACGCAGTGGGAGGAAATGTTAATACGTAACTCATCAAGAAAGTACTTTGACCTTCCATAAGATTAAGTATGTTCTTTGGTATTCGTTTGACTGGAACAAAGAAAATGAGGTCGAGGTATGCCGTATACACGAAGAGGAGGGGGAGATGCATAAATATATAATATATGTATAGCAAAGAGTATATATAAAAGTATATGTAAAGTGAAAATATATATAACGCAGTTTTCCCTCCATACATGAGAAGAGAGAGAGAGAGAGGCGGCTAATGAAAAAAAAGAGACCAAGAGAGAACTTGCTCCGAAAACTTTCAATTGTACCTCGGACGACCGAGGACCGCAAAAGCCACAGGCTAAAACGCCCCTCCTCGCTCCTTACTTTCCTTTCCTCTTTCGCACCCCGCTTGATTTCCTTCCAGCTGTTCTGAATTTACCGCTGAAACACCGCGATAGCGGTGGGAGACGCGGACGGCACTCAGCTTGCGCGGTCACTCCAGCGTAATTAAATGTAAAGAATATATATATGTAGGGTGATCAGTAATTGGACCTATTTCTTGAAAAGGGTCAATCCAGGGGTCACTCGAATCAAATTAATCCCCATAAATTAGGATTAAAAATTGAGTAATTACTAGATTATAACGGTTTGACGATTTTTCAGAAATTGTTGAACTTTTCACCAAAAACAAATTATCATGTGATCAAGCTTTTGACCCGGCCTTTAGTTGTTTCACCGAAGTTTATTTTATGGTATCAATCGACTGATGGCGCGTACCCTGAAGCAGATATTTGCGTTTCGCAAACGATAACTTTTTTGTTTCGTGTTTTGCCAACAATTCAGTCACACTTAGGCTGGAACGTTACGCATTATCATCGTGAAAAATACATAAACTGTCTGCAAATCCATTTACGACAAATTGCTTCAAGTACACACCTCTGAACGGCCAAGTAATATTCTTTATTGACCGTTTGACCCTCTGAAACGATTTCATCGTGAACCACCTCACGGTATCCGAAGAAAACGATGATCATCGCCTTCCTTTTAGACCGATTTTGACGTGATTTTTTCGGTTCCACAGAAAGCTTTATGGCACTCAAACAGTTGCGTTCTCGATAGAGTAGACTTTCGCTTTAGCAAGTAGATTTTTAGCATTTTCAATGATTCTGTAGCCGTAATTCTATTGGGAACACAAAATTTTACGGAAACTCGTTGTTCGTTTTTTTTCTATACTAAAAATCGCCAGTCAATAAAATATCAATTAAATATTCAGAATGGAGTATTCTTCTTTATTATTTGTTTTTAGTGGGAAACCGGAAAATTTTTAAAAATCATAAAAAGCATCATACTACTCTTAAATGGACTTCACATCAAATACGGTTTTTTTTTCGTTTGTCAGCATTTAGGGTGTGTTTCCATGCAATCCGCTTTCTTTTAATATCATGAGACAAACACCAGCCGAGAAGTTCACAACTAAAATTTGATGATAAATGGCACGTTAAACAACAAATAAAAAGTAAGAAGCAGCAGCAATACAGTCTCGATCCTTCATTAAGCCGTTATCAACATGCACCTTCAGCTTTACGAGGGATATATTTCCGCATGTAGGTACGAATCCACAAGTTTTGCTTGAAGAAAATATCCATTCCGTCTGGAATAATTGCGAAAATGGAATGAACGCAAACGAGAACATTGAATTTCTGGAAAAACAACCTCTCCATCGACTAATTACGATAAATTAATCAATAAGATGGGCTTTTCGAAAATATGTCCCCGAATTATTTGTGTCGTGATTAAAATGAGAACGGGGCGAAAACAATTTTGTTAAATCACCCAATTTCGTTTACGAACAGAAGTAATGTCCCCTTAGTTATCGTAAGATGAGTGACGAGTTGAAGAATTTAAGGGGTGGCACAGAGGAACAGAAACGCAAAAACAACAAGTGAAATTGTAAGCAATTTAGATCAGAGATATCGAAGTCTGTTTTTATCAAACCCTCCTCAGGGGCAGCAGCCACTGGTAATCAGAAGCGGAAATCGTTTCCCCTCGAGAGCAAGCGAAAAACATCGTTGTAACCAACCCTCCAAAGTAATTTTCATAAAAAATAATATATACGATGTTTGTAAAGTAATAAAATAATGCAGAGATATATAAAATCAATAAAAAAAAGAAACTCCATCAACTAATGATTCAGCCCCGAATCCACGTAATCCACATAAGAAGTACCAATAACCAACAATCCCCATTACCAACCAACAATTTTTCTTCCTCACCTTCCAATTTTTCCTTCCCTTTTTTCCCTACAATAGTGAAAATTGTGTTCTCGTGTACAGCGATGATAGTCTCGGGTTGCGATACTTTTTAATTTTCTCGAAAGTGCAAAAAAACAACAAAGATAAAATATATATATATATATATATATATATATATATATATATATATATATATATATATGAGGAGCGGATCCGGATGGAGGGGGCGGAGGCTGGTGGTCGAAGGAGCCGAGCGGTGAACAAAGTCCGAGAATGGCGGAATGACCGGAAGTACGTTACTCGGGGAATATACGGAGTGGGAAAAGTTACGTTGCAATCGGAGCGCGATATATGGGGCGAACAAGAACAAGAGTCCGGTGGTTCGTATGAGCGAGTATATGCGAGAGCCCAGGATATTGCAGCGACTCGAGAGATGAACTCTCTGACTCTCTCTCTCTCTCTCCCTCTCTCACTCCCTCTCCTGTCATGATAAAGGAGTCCAAGATAGGGTGACAAGAGAAACGACTACTGGAGAGGGTGAATGAACTCTTATGTGTATGTGTGTAAATGCGCGCACACGTATGATACACTTGGAGTATGGATATGATAGGAAGGGATGAGGAATAGGAAGTCAACGCTCTCGCAGTAGCAACCACGTGTAGTCGGGAACAATACAACCAGTGCCTAGTACACCAAAGATAATTACATGTCTCTACGTCATATTATTGTTGCGACGGGCCTATTGTTGAAATCCTGTCCCACAATACAATAGCTTATATGTGAAGGGGCAGGAGGGATGGTAGCAATAGAGCGGGAGAAAGAGAGAGAGAGAGAGCGCGCGATGAGGAAGGAGGTACTCGTACCTCAGCAATACAAACCGTTCCTATATATTGTTTGAACACACGGACAGAGATCTCGGCAGCAAAAGCTACTACCTGTATCATCATCACGGGAAAATGCGAGCAGTTGCGTCCTTTTGCTTGTCCCGTCCCATTCACGTTGAACGGGGCAAAGACATTTTCAATGCCCTTGTATCTGAGAAATGGATATAAGTTATGTGTCCGTTTTGATGATCGTTATTGCATTGTTGTAAATGCCAACCCCTGATTTCCAGTACTCAAAATAAATCTTAGGTAAATACGCACGGAATGATCCAAGGCTGCTGTTGATCATATTAGCGCCAAGGGCCATTGGCATCTACTAGGATGACATCCTCGAACTTGAATGTCTTCCAAGTCATCCTTGTCAATACACAGACAATGAAGAATACGCTCTTTACCTACCCTGCTGATTCTGGAAGACATTCCAGTGCGCCCCATGCGTTATTTGACAATTTGTACTCGCAGGCGGGAAAGGAATGAGTGGGCGGGAGATTTCCTCGTGACCTTTCAGCACACGCGCCCTCTTAGGACGCGGCTCGCCTTTTGCTCGTGTATACAAAACGTGCTCATCCATCCAGCACGCTTTCTTCCCGCTTGTACATCTATAAATAAACGCTTGATTGTACACGTATATAGGGAGTAATTTTGTGTGTTGGCTCAAGCTCGACGAGGGAAGTGTAGAAGCAGAACGAAGTCCTTGGACTACAACGTCAATCGTCGCCATCATCGTTGGCGCTGCGACGACTCCGGGCTGTTTGTCATAACGATGAGGCTGTGAGAAAAAAAACAACTAGAAGATCCGGAAATTCGACGGAACAACTCTTACGTGTATGCGTCTGTAGAGTCATTCGGGGTAACCGTGCGCAGTGGATAACTCTGCACGCTCTTTATTTTTAGATGACTCCAGAGTGGTTGACAACTCACTACAACAAGATACACACACCTGAGTGGAGAAGTAGTTCGAACAATCAAAAGTGATGTTCTGCGCGGCATTTGGATATTTTTATTGAAAACATTCAAACAGGCAGTTCCGAAATACGTTTTTTTACACCGGAAAAATTGTGAGGTTTAAGGCTCGAAATATTATTGATTTGGGTTACTTTTATTTATGTTAGAAATTCATTTCAACTTAATGATCAACAAAAACATTGAGGTTATATTTGGTGCCTACAGAGGATATGCATTTGCAGTCTTTTTGCTGGGATTATTCTGCGCACGCGTAACTTAGCATTCAACTTTCGCGAAGAGACTAGAAAATTTGTCCCATAGAAACTTCAATGTTAATGGTTCATTGATGAAGTCGATCTAAAAGTCTTGTTATTCACTAATTACTTCCAGTCCTAGCCATGCATAGCCTTATGGATAGGACTGGAAACCAGAAGGTTTATAAATTTCGTTCGATAATTTCAGTAATTTATTCAAATTTGATTTGTTTGGGTTTGTTTTCTCTCAAATAATACTTTTTTTTAATAAATGGGGAGGTGTTCTGTAATGTTTCCTAAATTGATCATTAGTTGGATAAGTAGCCCACCTGACGTTTCATTGTTCCAACTCTTCTAACATCCTGACGACCCTTTATATCGCAAAGTGCATTTAATCCGAACGACTTTATATCATTTTGGAAAGCAGAACAACTCGCAAGTACAAGGTGGCAAATATGCTCGACACTTAACTTCAAAGGTGCTTCGCGATAGCGAACTTAGGAGCCGCTCGTATGATTGCAGATCCAATAGCGAAGCGAATTGGAGAAACTCGGTGCAGGATGAAGATGCGAGGCAAGATTGAACGAAAAGTCTAGCACCAGTAAATAGTCTACGCGTGCACTGCGCTTCCGTTTGAGTTTGATGGAAAAGTAGAGAAGCGATGTAGTATAAAAGAAACAAGCATGGCCTAAACACGGGTTTGAAGTTGTGAAACAGTTTTTTTTTACAAGCACATTTAATTTTTGGCAAAGTTTATTTCCGTTTCTATTTGAGTTGCCAATATTGATGGAATATAGGTATATAAATATAATAAAAGTACTTTTTTATTGATTTCTTCCTCACGGTATACGCTGTTTGCGTTTTTACCCATCCCAACTTGTTCCCTTCCACCTCTCCCTATTCAAATATTCCACCACATTACTTCCCTGTTCTGCCATATTTCTTTCTTGTTCCGTCATGTTTCTTCCCTGTACCAATACTCCACCAGAATCTAACCCTCGTTGGAGCTACAGTCGACTTACACTATACTATACCGCATTTGCCAAGGATACGGGGAAACTGTGAAAAACCTGTACCGGTGTAGGTGGCCCTGTATTCTTCTGATTTCTTAGTGTAGAGACTGTTTCTCAAAGTATGAACACCAACGTGACAGAAGAATCAACCTCCCGCTCACTGGTCGATGGATCAGACAAAGCACGACTGAGCGGTCACCTCACCCAGTATAAACCGCGTGAAGCACTGCTTAATTTCAGTGACCGCTGGCGCCGCATTCCGATCGCCTACACATCAGCGTCGGTCATAATCAAGGTATTAATTATAAATATCGTAAAGACCTTCATCAGACATCTTGGATGTTATTGCGGGATTCATTTTTAAATCGTTCACTGTCTAATGCAGCGATTTGTTCTCGACTTATCCCATATTATCAATGTTATATGGTTATGTATCATTAATTTCGTATTAATACTGTGGGTTTTTCCTCTCCCTATTATTAGGATAAATGCCCACCCGCAAAGGTTTCGTCTCTGTTTTAGATGCAAAGATATTTGAAATATTTATTTCGATATTTATTATTTATTTACTTGGCTATTTCGAAAAAAGACGAAAATGGATTGTGGAAGAAAGATAGTACGAGGTAGACATTTCAATAGCAGCCTAAACTCGACGCATCGACTCGTCGCCGTGTATGTCAATAACAGGGATTTCCCTTTGGTCGCGTGGCAGGCTGCGTGACCTAACAGCAGACCAAGCTCGAGTTTCATATTGGGAATTTGTTATTTTCGTAATTTTTGTGTACTCTGAAAATCGTATTTCCAAATCGGTAAAGATAAGTGATACTTCTCTTTGTGATACTTCTAATGTGCTCTAAAGAGGCTGCAAGTAGAGACGTCATTGTAGAGGAAATTAAGAATATTTCAAAGAGGATTGCAACGAACGCATGTATAGTGGTAAGTGTAACCCAACGCATAACGTATTCACTAATTCAATATTGTCACGATGTCACGGTAAATATTTCGTTTTCATCTTTATGAATGATTCAGCATAACTCATGCTCCAAATAAACCTTTATCTTCTGTAGACGAAATGAATCTCTACCGTACAATTGTAATTAGCTCTTCGGTACGAAAATTATTTTTTGAAAATAATAAGAAAAATGTAATCTTCTGCAACAAATAATTATTTGTGAAATAAAAAACTCAGAATTCTTCGAGTTTCAGGTTTATATTTTAGGAGTCGTTGGATTAATGTTGGCACAGTTATAGAGTGTGATGTAGGTAACGAAGGTCAAAATTTCAATATCTTCCTCGAATTACTTCATGAACAATAACATTTACATTATCGCTGTGTTCAGCATTTATTAAATCTATTCGCATCTATTCTTTTCATTTCCTCCCGATGACTGTCAACACTGGATATAACACTCGATTCCTTCTTCGAGAAGCATCCAAACTGTTACTGCCTTGGAAAACTTTTGGACAGTGAAGACTCTTACAGAACACTGTACATGAAATCTTGGCACGGAAATGATTAAGCGTTCGGTCACGACCGAAGTTTTCGTACTACCGGTCCGCCATGGTAAATATTTGAAGAACCCTGCGCTGATTGCTGTTCGGGTTTCCCGATATCTCAAATTTCGATCCAATTTGTTGTGTAATGCGTTTTCTGCATGAGCAACGAGAATAGAGCTCATGCTAGAGATATAACAGCTGTGAGTTGAAAATGTATTAAAAGATATATCGGAAACCCAAACAAAGAAGCCCAAACATCATAGCTGAAAACCAATATCAACCGTTATGCAAGCAAAAAAAATGCTCTTTGCCCATTAAAAGGCTAAAAGATAATAATGTTGAACTGCAAATGGATTGAAAAACATACTGAAAACGTAAATATCAGGTATCCTTCTGATGCGTGTAGGGATAACTCTCTACCTATCGTTCGTTCCCGTACGTTGACTAAAAGAGAATGTTCGCCCGAACAGTACTTCGCAGTTCATTCCATAATTAAAAAGTAAAAACGAAATTGAAATATAAAACGAAAACCGAGCGGTTTCTACAAACCCCCTATTATTTCCATTCTACACAGCGTTTGTTATCGAGAGGAAGGAATATTGAAAAAATCGCCGTCCTCGACTGGGGTGAGTTAACGAATGCGCTGAAGTCACGGGTAAGAAATTTGCGGGTATTCTTCGGTACGTGCTGCATTTTTTTTTAATTCGGACGAGCGCTTGCGGGCATACTAAACGCTGGCAAAAAATGTTCCTTTTGCCCGTTGAGAATTTAATTTCATTATGTGTGCCTTGGTGTACGTGTCGGCCTATATATTATTCTTGTCCGCAACACGCGTTGAGAGCACGTAAATCCGCGGGCTCTTAAGTGACAAGTATTAATTAGGCGAATTTTCATCCGCTCCCCGACCCCTCCAGGCTGCCCCCTGTTATTCATTAATCTTCCTTATCATCAAGGAAAAAAAATCTTTCGTCGTTTTGCGAGAGAGGTAGGGGGAAAGCAACGGAGAGGCAGGGAAATAGAAAGAGAACAAGGTGGTGTAAAAGAAAAGAAAAATGTGACGAAAAAAGAAAAAGAATGAAACGAATTTGCTGTCGGATGTCCACTTCCTTTCCGCCTACTTCGGCCCGCTCCTTGTTTTTACCTGGCACAATGTGTTTTTCGCACGCAACCGTTCTTGCTTCATTTATATGAAAATGTGCTTTCGTACGCCGGAACGAGGGATAATTGAGCTTGAACGCGCATGCAACTAGAATACCTATGAACAGGATTTTTCCCGCGGTTCCGAATTTCCACAAAATCTTGTGAAGTAAGAAAAAAAAATTTGTTTTCCTTTTTATATTTTAATCGATTGAATCGATTTAGAACTTCGAGTTAAAAGGAGTTAAAACTGGATAAAATTCGAGTTTAATCAGTTAATTTGAGATGAAACGTCTAAGTAAAATTAATTCGAGCTAAAACGTGTTAAAACTTGATAAAATTCGGGTTTAATCGATTAATTCGAGTTAGTCGAAACATACGGTTTCAAACACAAATATACCTATACCAAATCTATAGAAGAAAATAAATTGGTTGTGAAATAGAGTTTGTCGTGTGTTCGAACTCACCAATTGACCAAAGCCATAAAAACTTGGCATGCGATTTATGAACGCACAATTCGGAGTGCATTTATCATTTCACTATTCCATCGCGATGGCAAATAGGAAGAAAAAGAAATAATCGAAAGGTTTCGTCGTTGTCGCTGTTTTTTTACAGAGCTGTTCGTCTCCAAAGAACGAGGCGAAGCGATGAAGAAAAGGAGGAAGAAAATAGCGAAGATTAAAAGAACCGACGTCTTCCATGGATGAATACTTAACGGCTTCTTATCTTCCACCTTTGCATCTGTGAATGCAATTTTCTTATTCATAACTAACGAAGGGTCTTTAACGCTTCTTGCTCCATTTCAGTCCCCTCCTACTGCTATTGCTTACAATAACGAAGTAGTGGGATGATACGACTCTCGTTGCACTGTATTTTCCTCTCTCTCTTTCTTTCTCCCTAAGATAACATATTTGAAGTTTTATTTTAATTAATAAGCTCGATTCTTATCATGCGTATATTGTGTTATTATCTTTATGCAAATAGCATAAAAGAGCTGGAGCAATACGGGCCTACCGTTTTTCCTTAATTAAACCGTCTCGTTACGAGTTCTTTGTCTGCCTAATTAACTGCATGAGCACTTGAAAGACATCTTTGTTTCACTTTATCTCTCTTTCCTCTCTAGCTCTCTGCTGCGTCTGTCCACGGTTCGGATTCTTTCATTATTTTTAAAATACTGCATCAAACCTTATACCGTCGATGATCGATGTTTCCTTGAAACATCCCAAAAAATTATGTATTAAAATAAAATGTACAACTTATATTCTCTAACTACTTGGCAATAATTGTTATCAATAATAACCAATAATGTTTGAATATTTTGTTTCCCACATTCGAACTTTTCACATTACCTCAGTTTATTTTCATTTTATATATAATGTTTGTTCATTTTACGTACATTTATGTACATTTTTCATTCCAATCCTTTTTCATTCGATTTACAATTTATTTTTATTGTTCTACGATTGATCGACAATATTTAATTCACAAGTCACTCAATTTTTTGACGTTGCTTTGAGCTATCGCTTTGAATGGCAACCCGATCGCTTACATTCCGCAAAATCATTTTGGTCCAGGATTTTTTATCGCGCGGAACAAAATTAGCACGCGTTAATCGCCGCCGGGATACTATAAGCTGATCCGAGCGAAATGCGTAACTCCGACCTCTATTTTATTCGAACGATAGAATTCACGGTTTAAAGAGGTGTGATTAATCAACGAACGCTGTCGGATCGGAAAAACATTGCAGTTCAGGCGGTATCGGCAAAAGCGTTCGAATAAAAATCATTCGAACATTGACCAAGAGCTTCCGGCTCCATAGCTTATATAGGTAGAGTCCACTCGAACTTTGCCGGATAACATCTTCAATTATAATGTGAACTGTATATTTTTTAAATGTGTATTTTTTTATAAACTATATAAATAATTATTTTTTTCCATCGCCAATTTAAAATAAGTGTATCAACGAGCCAAAAAATTTTGCCGAATAAGATGAAAAATAAAAAATAAATTAATTAAATAAATGTAAATAATTTAACGAAACAATTAAAGTATAAAGAAATGAAGAATTTTTTCCCATAAAAATGCATACGTTTCATATTACCTCAATTTATTTTCATTTCATTCATACTATTTTAACGTTTTAGTCGAATACAATATTAATATTATAATTAGATATTCCCGGAGCAAACTCAATTAATCGTTTTATTTAATCATTTTTTTTGTGATAAACTTTACGACCGTTGCACAAATTGACGTAGAAGAATTCTGCACGACCAAACCATCGAAGTGCTCTGTGTACTATTGGAGTCGAGTCTTGACGGACTAACAACCAATGATCATAAGCATTGGCATAAGCAACGAGGGTGAGGGTGTTACAACAATGACATTGCGTCTACTGAGTCAACCATTGTGAAAACAAGATACGCGCGTCGTGTCCCTCGGGGCTGAGTTCTTTTCTCGGTGAAAAATAAGACGGGATAATCAAGGGACTTAGGTAAGATAAAGAAAAAAAGAACGAAAAGCAATTAATACGCTTGAGACATTTTTAAAACGTTAAACAGCAAAATAAAGGCAGGAATCTACTTTGAAACTTTGGAAGATGAAATGTTTTTTTTTACTATTTTCGAGTGCCAATATATTAAAGAATATTCTTTTTATCCAATGGTCAATACTTTGCTGTCTCTCAACGAGTAAATCTCATATACCGTATTCACAAAAATGTACCGGGGAAAAAAATTAATCTGCAGCCTGGTCAAGACGTGCAGTTTTACATTAATAAATCTCAGCGATGCTTGTACGAACTCCTTAACCTTCTTATTACATTCACAGACGAAGGTCTTCCAATACCATGCTTGGAAAAAGTCTTCCAATATTTTTTTTTATCAAATCAAGTTCTTTATCTAATCAGTCTCCGATCAGAATTCACCGCGATCAGGCCAAAAAGGAATCATCAATCGATATACTTCGCGTCACGGTGTTTCATTTTTATCGTCAACTTTAGTCGGTAATTAGGGCTTGGAAAATGTCTGTCCCCCAGAACCATTATAACAATTAACGCGGCCATAGTAAGATTTTCAATATTGTTAATCTGCGCATTCATTCATTGTACAATATTTATCTTCGTTCCGCGATATATAGATCAATTTAGTGTATTATGGCCTAGTCGACCAATATGGCCCATATTATCTTCTCCGAAACTAATGAAGACCAGCGGCATTCGTATTTGCCATATTGTCGCGGCCCTTCTCTCTAACCCCTCAGTCGATCCCTGCGGTGCAGTGAGTGCGCGTGTATCCGGAGCGTGCGACGACCGAAAATGATCGAAATTGATGTTCCTTTTTGATCAGTTTTAGTCATTCTATTTCGTCAAATAATCTTTGTTTTTGTATTAATAGTGTACAGTGTTATAGGTTAACTATTAGTTTATAGTATGGTGGCATTTCAGAAGCGCAATAATCACTACTTTCTAGGTTAGATTTTTTAAAATAAAAAACGTGATTGCCGCCATTATGGGTGATTAGGCAGGTGGCCAATATGAAACACTAGGCCAAATTCATTTTGGCCACTTCAAGGGTGGCCATAATGCCGCGATATCACTTCACCATCGTGTTCAGGGGGTCAAAATCTATAAACCCTTCACCTTCCATCCTCCTCCGGGGTGTGGGTAATTTTCCGAATATTTACCATTTTTTGTTCACGCCCAATAGCGAAGGCTTTTAGTCTTACGATTGGAAACCTGATACCCAAGTGACCGAGTCTTCGCTGAGAAATGCATCAAAGAAACCCGAACATGTTATATTTTTATTTCTCCTTCTTGCATCACGAAGAGCGTAGAATTAACCCAAATAGTTGATTCTGATAAATGGAGAGTCCATCAAATACGAGTCTCATAATCGTTTCCGAAATAATTAGATCACCTGCATAATTCCACTATTAATTCTCTTTTCACAAGCACGTCCTCGTTTTACCGTTATCACGTGCTATTGCGCTAGTCATAATCAAGAAAGAGGGATACCACACATATATATGTGCACTCCTCCTCAGGACGCGCTAGTAAATTAATACCTTTGTGATGTTTATCTTTACGTAAACTTTGAACTCATCAATCTCTACGTTACTTTTTGACAAGGCTCGGTGCTGAAATTTCTAAAACCACTAAACCGATTTCAATGAAATTTTAACCATATATTCTGTACACATATAACAACCAGCGGACCTAGAAGTATTTGACAATTTTCTTGTGTCAAAAAACTTTCTACAAACACTTTTTTTTTGTTTTTTCGTCGCCATTTTGTTATCCTTGCACTACATTAAAAAATAATCGTACAATCGATTGCTAACAATTTATTGAAATTATAAAAATTCAATTTCTGTTTGTTTTAAATACTCTATTTTTGAAATTTCAATCACAGCATAGACCCACCCACTAATGGAGACGTTTTATTCAAATGACGTTATTGTACGCTGAAACTGCGTAGAATATTTAATACATTTAAAAATATATATTTTAAGAGTATCTTTATCAAGTATAACAAACTCTACATCAATATCTTAATTCGTAATCCTATTAAAAGTTCAGAAATAGAGCCTTTTTCGAGCATCCAGAGTAGACTGTCTTAAGTAATAAGGACATCAATCGGGTGACGGTTGGAACGATTCCTTCGGAAGACAATAATGGCATATCGATGGGGTTCATTTTCACTTGTTCGGTCGAAACGTTTACGCAGATAAAGAGAAAAAGAATAAATGCCAGAACCTTTTTTGAAAGCCTCAACCCTCCATTCCTCCCCCCATGCAGTAATGTAGCTTTAGAGCTGCCCTACTTTATGGCAGACTCCCCGCTTCTTTAGCGGTGATCTACGAGGCGCCATCTTTCAATGGGCAGGGGATGGATGCCAGCTTCTAGAAAACAGCAGAGTGGGGGCAGTCTTTAGTGATCAGGGTTAGAAATCGACCTTTCAATGGTCAAGGTGCTCTTGTCTCTCACAAGGAGCACTCAAGAAGGAGGTCGAGCATGCTCGTGCGCTCGAACTTGATGCCCGAGCGCGGACCATGGAGAGAGGCCGCCGCGAGTGTCGACGTGGACGAAAGGCCCGGCACAGAATCTGACTTCGAGCGTTGGACAAGTTTTTTTGGTTCCTTGGGCTGCCACGCGGGCACTGGCGTCGACTACTCTTCAGGTCGACTCTCTGTTCTAGGGAAAAGTTTGTCTGCTTACCATGGTAATTCCTTTTTTGTTTTTTTTTGTACTGAACATGTAAAACAAAAGTGCGTGTGGTGTATTCTTTTCTTGTCTTCGAGTCTTCTTTGGGATACGAAAAGTATGTGCGAAGAAAATATCAAATAAGGACCTCACAATATTGAATTTATTATTTGGCCACTATTCCACAACGATGAATTTGGGAATGGTGAAGCGAAAATTGGAGGTATTTATTAGATATAATGTAGTAAATATTTCATAAATATCTTCAATAAAAGCTTAATTAAAAAAAGATCCATTGTAAAATCGTGTTTCAATTAAAATTGTACTCGAATAGGTAAATGTGTTTCATATCAATTATGCGTCCAATCCCGAATACGTAATTAGAAATCGCCCGTGGCATACACGTTTATAAAACTAACATGAATGATCGTTTTGTTGTATCGCTAGTTGCAATGGTGAATGGAAAACCGGTAAATTCAATATCCTTCTATTATTACTGTTGGCATGTTGAAATAATCAGAATGCAGTACGTGTTGTCCAATCAAGCTCCCATCGACTGTATATTTAGCGAAAATCTAGTCGAAGCCAGGTACAGAAGAGAACAGGTCGATCATAAAGACTGAAATATTAATTGATGGGTTACGAAAGAGCATGAACCAGGGAGAAAAAGAAGACAGATATAGTGAAAAAAAGAAAAGAACCTTATGCGGTTGCGGCCCTGTTTAGTCCAATTTACAGTTCTGGCTCTCGTTTTTTAAATGTACATTCAGTGCTGTTTTTATGAAAATCTCGATTGAACGCACTTATCGATGTAGGTCATGTGAAGAATAACGATCACCCTCTCCGTTTTTCTCCGTTCTCACTTTTTCTTTATATATATATATATATATATATATATATATATATATATATATATATATATATATTTATATATGTATGTAAATACACACCCGCACACACATACAGTTTAGCTTAAAACCATTAGGCACCCTATAAGTTTTCTATTCGGACCAAAAGTGAAATATCTCGGTTAAAAATAATGATACATCAATTTACCAAACGGGGTTTCAATGCGTGCAAACCCAGATACATTTTACTTTTTTTTATTATATGTTTTGCGATTTATTTTGTACCTAACACGTAATGTAGAAAATGGGGTTCTCACAATCTTCGTATTTTGCAAAATCCTGAGCTGGACTTTTCAAAATAACAATATCATCATTCAGTGGTAAGTCGTTTAAAAAGAACATTGAAAGGGAAAGTAGAGTTTCTGAAAAAAAAATTTGCTTTTTTTCGCAGAGATATTACATTTTTATTAAAAAAACGACCGGTCATCGAAGAACCGGCATGGTGCGACGTATTCTGGAGATTATGACACCTGAAATATTCGAACAAAAAAGTAAAAATTTGTAATTTGTTATTTTTGAGTCACTGAAAAGATTTTAGATTTTTCCAAAAATTTCGTTGCATCGTTGACGACTTTGTATGGCTGGTTAATAGTTGATGATTTCTCATTGAGTTATTGTGGTTGTTTTAAATAAAAAAATGTTTTAATGATTACATCTCGCCTGATAACGAGGCGAAAAAATAGCAATTCAAATAAAGTAAAGTAACGTTAACGTTGTGCTTTCCAGAGATATAGTCACTGAATGATAAGATCACTATATATAAAAGTCCAGCATGCGATTTTGCGAAGTGCGAAGGTCGTGAAAAATGAGCATTTTTAAAACAGCGTACCAGGTTCTTAAAAAATCGCAAAAATAAAAGTAAAAAAGCAAAGGGAAGCTACCTTCGTTTGCTTTAAAAGCACGTTTGGTAAACTAGTGTACGATTTTTTTCACCGAGATCTTCGATTTTTTGACTGGATAGTAAGCACAGGGTGCCTAATACTTTTGAGCACGCCTGTATAATTTTGAGCAAGTCTATAGATATTTCGCTGTTTCCGCTTCTGCTACTGGACTACCGTAGTGTTTTATTCAAAGGAAAAATTACGGCCATAATTCTGCATCAAGGATAGTGAATGTATGGGCGAACGTAGGAAGATACGCGGGCACCGTCCAGTGTGCGCGATTCATTTCACTCCTGGGGAATACTTTTCGACTTTTCCCTACTTTATCGGTTTTCGTTTCTCATCGTATATCCGACCAATTCATGGACTTCCGGCTTCGGGTTCACCGCGCGTATTGGCAGTTCACACGTCAATCGCATTTACTGCGGCTAAAAGAAGATCACCGGAATGACCGAAAGGATCGTGAAATGAAAACGACCTGGATCACAGCCACCTTATCTTCCCTTTTTTCAGAATCGTTTGGTCTTGTTTGGCTTCGAATGTTCCTAAAAAGGTATCCACAAACTAATTTTTCCAATTATAGAGTTTGGATTGATATTTTTTAGGAACGATTCTCAAAATCATTTTGGTTTCAATCCCACAAAAAATCGATCTGGTATAATTGAAGATGCCTAAAGGGAAATCACTCCAACCGGTTGTGTACTTATCAGAGTTATGCGTGAACGTATAAAAAATGTAATTAGCTCACGGAAATCGGTTAATTGCAAGAAATACAAAATAAATTTCTTTCCCTACTTTTGCAGCTTTTATCTCAAAACAAATACAAATCGTCCTTACACCCCATCAACATTAGAGCATTAAAACATCGAAGCATCGAAATGTAGCTGTTTAAAGCGGGTTGCGGCTGATGAAAGGAAAACTGTTATATTTATTTTTTAAATCGTTTGAATGTTAATATAACAGTTCGAACAGAGAGAACGCAAAAAATACAAGAATACGCTTACAATACTATGCACTGATTCAAGAGATAAAGAAGTAAACATTTTTTTAAAGAAAAAACTTAATTCCCATTTCCGAGAATGACCTCAGCGAATTTAATTTCGTCTGGAAAAATTTCCCAGTCATAGAATCGACCAAAGGTCGCGGACTCTTGTGTCCAACTTGCCGTTTTGCGTATTAAATCAACACACAAATGCCAGCACGTTTTGCTGCAGATGTAGCATCGTGACGCGTACTATACGCGGACAAAACATTAATATCTACGCCGCTTATCGATAAAGTTTTTCTCACCCAGCGAGAAAGCGTCTGTGACGTAACCACCTTATACGGTTTTTTGAAAGAAATAAAAAGATTCAAATTCGCGTTACGTGAATTTTTTGTTCTTTTCAGGTAGCTTTCAAGAGCTGATGCTAGACAAAGAGATATATCCTCTGTAAAAAACGGTAATCGCAAAACTGGTTGCTTTTTATTCGGAGCCGAAGTTTTTATTCGGTCCGGAATTTTTATCTCGTACAATTTCTCACCGATTTTTCAAATACTTTAAACATTTATTTACGAAAAAGTTTGTTGTTGCAGTCTTAATTTTTTCCTCCAAATTCGCGCCGAACAGGAATCCATCAACCGTCGCGCAAGTTAAAATCTCTCTTACGGACGAATTTAGATTTGCGAGGATTAAACTCTTACGAATTTCCGGTTCCTACCTCTGGAGAAACGCCAGGAGTCTTCCTGTGTCACTCAAGGCTTCGAGTATCTCGAGTTTTTCTTGACTGCACGATCTCAGCATAATCGAGATGACCTTCCCTATGGCTGCCATATAGGAGGCGATGCGCTTCTGTTTGTCCACGATCCTGTTGTCTCTTGCCTTGATGCTATCCTGGATCGTGGCAACAACCTCTGAGTTCAACACCGGGGTGACTATAAATCCGCAATTTTCCAGGATATTATATTTTTCCACGAGGTTTTTGTTTTCCTCTTTCGAGAGTCCTTTTTTGAATATTTCCATCCAACGAATAACGATATCTTTGTGCAGTGAAGGGAACGATTTTTCTTCCGGTTCCAAACGCGGTCCAATAACGTTCAGAACGTCCTCTTGGAGGTCGGCTTCATGCTCTAGTGGACTTTGCGTATTTTGAGCGGTCACGCTCCCCTGTTGCTCAGTGTTGATCGGAGTCGTTGCCTGAGCCGCCGATAAGCCCCCCGGCAACTGCTCATTGACGATTTTCACCTCGTCGTTTTCCTCAGTCTGTATTTTTGACTCCTCTCGTTCTCCCTCCAACTCTTGCGACGATTGTTCTGAGTCAAATTCTCGTCAGCGACTTTGTTTTGAGTAACGAGAATACCCCGAGCAACTACGGTCTGAGTAACGAGAATACTTCGAGCACTACGTCGTCACTACGCTCTGCGTGACGAGAGCGCCTCGAGCGACTACGCTCTACGTGGCGAGGGAGCCCCAAGCGACTACGCTCTGAGCGGCGAGAGTGCTGTGAGCGACTACGCTCTGAGCGGCGAGAGTGCCGTGAGCGACTACGCTCTGAGCGGCGAGAGTGCCGTGAGCGGCTACCCGGAGATCATCTGCGACGATCTGATTTCCCGTGTTTCCTGCGACGGGTTTATGAGCAATCTCGACAACGGGCACAATGCCAATACTTACTTCATTTTTTTATTGTTCATTTTTTTCAGTAAAAAACGTCTTTTTCCCACGGTCAGAACCATGAAGACAAAACAATATATGTCGTTTTTCTTCGTCCAACGAAGACGTGCACCTCGGTCAGACCAAGGACATAAAGCCGAGTAATCAAATTACTGGCAAACAACTGATCCACATCTCGACCAACAAATTCCTTGTCGGTAATTGATCTTTCTCTCTCAAGCGGGCAAAGATCCATTTAACGGGACAATCGATAATAATTTCGATAATGAGGGTAAGGTAGGGTGAGTAATGTAGGGCGGGCTATTAACGGGAAATATTTGGGGAAATAGGGATCCACTCTATCGGTGATATCCTCGGCGCGACGATGGATAGGAGCAGCGTGCTGTTGGGGACTCGATGCCCCGACGGTGCGGCTCTCTCTCTTTCTCTCGTACTGCGGCTCGGATTGCTTCATACGCAGCCTCGCGCCGTTTGGCGTGGCGGAGGCTGACTGGGACTGGCGGGCTGGTAGCTCGGCGCCGCCACAGGATGTTTGCACCCCGTCGAGTCACGGCGGCTTGGCTGAAGGGAAGAGATAGGCGGCAGATTCCTGGCGGGGGAGATGCCGGGCGGCGGTCGATCCACGGGACGGCTACTGCTTCCGTTCTCGCGGTCTTCTCGAGCGGGGGGAGGGGGAAGGCTGCTGCGGCTGCAGAGACGATGCGTCTCGGTGATGATCCCTCAATACCGATAGCCGAGCGTAACTTATTTTACAAATCGTACGAGCCTCGCGGGACCGTACATTTTCGCGGATATACGTACTGCTAAAAGGTGGAAAGGGGAACTGGCAGTGTACGTTGGGGAGGGATTAAAAGGGGGTATCAGGGCACCAGCGAAGGCCCTTGCTTGTACGAACGACAACCGAACTTATGCGAGCGTTATCCGATCCGTAGTTAACGCACGTGTACATACAACTGATAAATGTAAGCGACATATCATTTTCTTTTACACTGATTGATATACTCCAAGCTTTCTTATTAATTTCTTCATTGTAATCCACAAATCAATAAATTGAATCAATAGCTTGTAATAAACGTTAGTTAAGTTTTTATAACTCTGTCGAATTATTTCTTAATAACATATCACTGGGTGAATTCCTTAATTCCACCCCATTCACGGCACTTCTACTTTTTACCCGCGTCCCGAGCTGATGCACTAGGCGTAGGCATAAAAGAGGGAAATTAGAAATATATGTCCACGTCCGTTCCAAACGTCAAATATTCATTTTTGGAGGCTTTTCCGGTTTAACACATATCCATATATACGCTCGCCTCCTCAGGACGCAATAACACAATAACGTTCTCCCCCACTCAGAACATACAAACAATGAATTTCATCCTCCCAATGAGATGATATTAGACCTAACTTTTGGTAACTCATACGTTCATTCCATAGTTTGCTGTTCAAAAGTAGTGTTCTTCTTGGGGAAAAAAATCACCCGTCCTCCGATGAAGATCGATGAATAAGGCAGCGCACAGGTTCCGGTTTACATGGAGCATCCGGTCATCCAGTTCCACATGGGATACCTTGAACCGTGGAAGATATCATATTCGGATTTCTAGTTCGCAATATCTGGCGTTTTGATATCGCATATAGATACGTTGCAATCGAATCCCTAGCCCCCCCCCCCCTAACCGTCACAGCTTCATGCCGGTCCCCAACCCTATACACCCCCAATATCGCGATCTCGTGGACTGGCAGTCTTTAGGCAAGTAAAGCCAAGAGCTCAGCTGGCCGTAGCACGATATCGAATACCTTTATCGAAGGGTGCACGGGGGTGCTAGCAGAAGCTGAGCGTCCGACGAGCCCGGCCAGGCATAATAATCTACACGTTGATCCGGATAACAAGAGCGGCAGACTGAACCTCGCGACGTCGATGGATTATGTAACACACAACGTGCGATACCCCCAGACATGTATGCACATAAACATTAACACACCTATATATGT